>JBAMNC010001761.1:0-251520 GCA_037902135.1 Cetoscarus ocellatus | reverse complement strand
TTTTTTCCTCTTAGATGGGCCTGATATATAGGGTGTCATTCAAGATTAGTTGTTAACCTTGAGTTTATAGAATATCCGCATTAATTCAAGCCTCAGCGAGGGATGCAACAAACAGCTATTTCTGTGGTTGAATTTTGGTTTGATTACTTGACTAATCACATCCACACATTTCACTAAAACCATGAGATGATGTAATTTATCGACTACCCGATGATAAAATCAGTCATTGACCATCTATGTGGTCAGTTTGTTGCATTCCTACTGAACAGGGCACTTGCAATCAGATCTCAAGGATGAATGACGTTGCACTAATCTTTAAATGTAGTCTCCTGATCAAATGTATTGCTTGAATGGAGGTTCCCACTTATTCATTAGAAATTTAGCCCTACTTTTTGTCCCCATTTTAGCCAACAATACACAACTCATATCAAATAAAGCCTCTTTAATTGAAGTAGAAATGTTTTTCAAGTATGTATTTCCCTAAATTTATAAAGCCTATTGCTCTTGGTCATTTAATTGAATTACAATTTAATACAGCTATCCTTTGTGCCTTAGTGCATACTAATTCACAAGTAAAGCAATCTAATTAAGAGATTGCATCCAAATAATTTAGTTTGGAAAGCTTTATAGTTGAGAAAGAGCTCCTTTTTTAATGGAACAAGAGAGAATAAATCGTTTGTTTTTCCTGCCGGTTTAAAAGCCCTTTGACCCGTTAAATCCAGTGTCCTCTCTCCTACACTGGAAACAACACGCGCGCGCTCACATGGCTGCACTCTGGCCGTTACCGTCCCCCCTACAGTTCCATTTGCGCCTGACCCCTTGATCCTCCCCCATCCTCTCTTCCCTCGTATTTCACCGGTCTCCCTTCCTCAAGTACCCCCAGTGGTCCAGTCCATTACTGGTATCAAGCACTTCTTATCTGCTGCACTGTGCTATAAAATCACACTCCTCCATCCTCCCTCCCCGCCTCACCACCACCACCACCACACCCCTCGTGGTGCAGTCCATGCCGTTCACCAATCATGCAGGAGCAATGATGGCCAGGATATATATCCCCCGTTCCATCTGTAGCTGGCACTCTTGCATCACATTGCTCTGCTTACTCCTCTCCTAAGCGCCTTTGCTCTTTTTTTCTCTCTCTCTAGCTGCTTTGCTCACCATTCTCTTCTTCTTTTTCTCTCATTTTCATTTGATTTTAATCACTTTAAAACATCTAAGGTCTGCTTTTTTTGTACGTTTTACCCTTGCCTGCTTTTGCTCCATCCTTCTGCTTCCCTGCTTTTCCTTTTGGTCTTCTTTACTTCTTTCTCCCATCTTTTCCCATGAACCACTGCCACATTTCCCTGCACAAGTCTTGTTTCTCCATTTCCCTTCCTTGCCCGCCTTTTGCCTAAACATCCCACCTTTCCCCGCAACCCAGTAACTCCCCAACACCAATCTGTCATGCTCCCCTACGTCTTGATTTCTTCAACACTTTATCTTCGTCCCCCTGGCTCTGTGAGCTGAGTGTAAGTAGGTGCATCTTGCCTTTGCTTCCTCTTTCAAATGGCTTCATGATTGCTAATGAAGCACACAGACAGAGAAGGGAAAAAAAGGCACTATGCGGAGGAGGAAGGGACGGAATGGGGGGGAGAAGTGTTTCCCATGGAGACGGGCCCTTCAGTTGCTGGCGAGCTGATTGGCTGATTGATGACCCTCCAGCCATGTTGACTGATTAGTATGACAGGGCCTTTTATAGCACAGTGCAGCCTAATATATGACCTCATAGCACAGCACAAGAAGTAGCGTCATCCTGCAATAACATACCGATGCATGGGACAGCATAAACAATGCCACAACACAGCTATTACTCAACATAACACATAATCCATCAAGCCAAATAGCACTAACCATTTAGATAAAACAAGCGACTCTCAGTGTGATTGATATTCTTCTCACCTGCTCCACTTTAGAGACAGAAAAATCAAGCTTTGCATCCCTATGATATCAAAACAATTATAAGTTAACAAGAAGAGTGGGAGACAAAGGCATGCTGCGAGCAGTATGAGTCAGCAGAGTGACAAATATTCAGTACAGTATGTGATTTTTTTCTATTTTTTCCTTAAAACTTCCATTTTGGCAATTTGCCGGCAGTGGAAGCTGATAGTAAAGATGCAGACAGGATGACACTCTACAAAACCAAACATCCACAGCTCCATTTGCACACTGGTTGCTGCACTTGTGACGTAAACATTTTGGCTTCTGGCCTACCAAATTGGCTTCTTAATGGGACGATAGTTACATAATTGTGCCCTCTCATAATCTCTGTTATGCCCTTTTCCCTTGTAACATTCCGGGTTTTTTCCCAGTTCAAACACATAGATAAACCTGGATGTTTTAACTGCTTTATACTATAATAAAGCCTCACAACATTAGAGAGCACATTGTGAGGGCTGCAGTGTAGTCTAAGTGGCCAAATGTGTGGCCCCCGGTTGGCTATTTTTACTTGAAAACACATTTTTGGACAACTGGTATGCAAGCAATTGTAGTACACCCTTGAGTGCAAGATTCCCAAATATCAAATCACAATGTAACAACAGAGTAAGCAGATGCACAAGTCGCATTTAATCCTCAAGAGACTAAACAAAAGGTAATATATCACTCAAAAGCAGTCAATTGGAAGAAAATCTCGACATCCATTCAGAAATCTGTTCACACTCCTGCATGAGCAGTCCCTTAATCTCCCATTCTTTCCTTGCTTACTCCCTCTATTTGTCACCTCCATGATTCAAATAACCTGGCTGTCACACTCAAAAACAAATGCTCACTTCTACTCTCGATTGCAACCACTTCAGGTTGAGCACATAACAAGTTTGCAGGTAGCTGTCGCCATCCTTTTTAGGCGTGTTGTGTCAAGCTTTTTTAGGATTATGTTCCAAACTTATCAGACTTCAATATATCAGTGGATCTTTCAGATGATAACCTGACAGTGTGTGGTGTTTCTTATTGGTTGTGCAAACTGGTGTGATTAGTAGCACTGGTCACAACTTTTCCTGCCTGCATGTGTCTGTTAGTTCGTTTTTTAGGCTATGATTCAATTATGCATCTTTATTAGCAGTTATGAGTGTTTTGTTTGCTAATTTATTCTAATATTTTGCTGCTTCTTAAAGGTCAATGAGATTATCATTTTAGACCAGGGGTTAGTAACTCGTGGCCTGGGGGCCATATGAAGCCCTCCCACTTATTCAATGTGGCCATTCCAAATTTCCTAAAGTTGCAACAATTTTGACCAGGAATGAACAACTGGTGGCCCTCCCTCAATGTGGCCCCCCAGACAGAATTACACATTAAAGAAATGTATGTACGTGAAGAGAACAAGACAAAATCTGCCATACAACGATTAACACAGCAATATCTCCAAGCAAACTGTCTGTAATTGTTTTTGTAAAGCTCTCTGTTATGCATTCGTCAAAAAATTTCAGTAAAATACAGTAAAATAATGAGCAAATGCACTGGAACTTTCAATCAGAAAGCATCTGAATCTGGCTTGAGACTGTGTTTAGCCCAGACTCAGTACTTAAATCTGAGGCAAGACATAAATCAATGATGATACATAACTCAATTTGGCAGCTATGTATTGTACCTTGTGCTAAATTATGGTATTTTCATTTTTAGGCAGAGAGTCTTCAGCAAAATGTGACAATTTTGCCCTCAGGCGATGATGATAATCTTAATATGGTCCTCTTGCCACCCCTGTTTTAGACTAAAATCCTGCCATGAAGTGTTTTTTTTTTCTGGTTTGCCATTTTGACACCGTGTACACTGACAAATGTGTTGCATGACAAACTAAAAGAATTCTATCATAGTCTTTAGGACGCTGGTTTTTAATGTTTTATCCAGGAAATTAGTTAATTCAGTTTGCTGAATTGGGTTATGTAAAAGCTATTATGTGCATTTAGGGGAAAAGTAAGTCAAACAAACTTAAATAACCATCAATAACCAAGATTTATATGAAAAGGAATGTTTATTCTCAGTGGGACTTAATGTAAAATAAGAAGAATAAATAAACTTATTACAAAAAACAAGTTTATTGTATTGATAAGATGCAACTGATTGGATTGAGTACTGTGTTAGCTCTAAGAATTTAGCTTTACAGCTTGGTTTTGAGCTTGAAAGTGCGCATATTAATTGTGATGAAAGCTTTTTTGTTTAATAACAGGTATTTTTGATGGTAAAATTAATGTATAATTTTATTTGTAACAGTTTGGCCATCTAAAAACCAAGAGTAGAATTAATATGGTCCTCCTGGTAACCAAAGTGGCCCATCCCTGATTTAGTCCATGTTAGCTATAGACCACAAAGGATTAATTAATCCCTCAGTGTCACTCTCTATAATGGGTTTAGCCTTATTCATCCACATTTCAACTTTGGTTCTTCTTCTGTGCTTCTTCTTCATTCTATCGCTTTTCTTTCTCTTTTTCTTTTCACGTAGTAAGCTGGAGCTACAGTCTCAAGTTAAGTTTTTAAGATTAGAGACATACTGCAGCACCACCGCCTGATCTTCAACCCCATGTTCTGTAATTTCCAAAGACAATGTGGCCCACCTGCTCTAACCAACTGTGTATGTTATCCCTCTTTGTTAGGCAGGGAACTGTGATGCTGTATTATGACTGAGAGGGGTGATATTGTCAAAGATGACAAATGCACAGTTAACAGCAAGACCCGAATGCATTTGTCACCATAAAAAAGCCCCCCGTACTGATTGATGAAGGCACAACAGCTGGGAATGCAATGAAAAGTGAAATGAGGATCCATATTTTTGGCAAAGTGCACGACAGTCTTAACACCCAAACATTATTTCACCTTAATTTATCACCCTTTTGACTCATTAGGGTACGTGATTAATAATACCAGATTGTAATG
Organism: Cetoscarus ocellatus; assembly: GCA_037902135.1. Lineage (NCBI taxonomy): Eukaryota > Metazoa > Chordata > Actinopteri > Labriformes > Labridae > Cetoscarus > Cetoscarus ocellatus. The sequence continues at coordinate 246,618 of JBAMNC010001761.1, read as the reverse complement.
TGAAAAATGAGCAAGGTAACACAACCACCTTGCATAATTGAAAAGCATTATGGAAAGAGGATTTCAGCAGACATTCTGGTTTTATGGACATTTTTAGTGCTTTCCTGTTATCATCACTTTTGTCCTACAACATCTTAAGGCTTTTGTTGAACTTGCATATAGCCACAGCCACACCTTTCTGAAGCACCATAACATTAACTGATGGTGTGATATAATAAGTGAACATACTCTTTAACATATACTGTCAGTTTATGGTGGCAAATGTTGATTGAATTCTCAAAAAGCACCATCCACTTCTGCACCGTGATTCATTCTGCTTGAGCCGTTCAGCACATGTAGGGTTAAAGTATAGCTGCAGCGTCTTACTGCAGTGTCTAAAGCATTTGGCTGATTGTTACAGTATACGCTAGGAGAAGAGGCAAAGGGGGAAAAAACATATCTTTCTAATACTTCCTTTTTCTTCCAAAAATCCTTTTTATTGCATTTTATAACATTTGGCACAGTACAAATTCTTGGTGCTTTTACAAGATAAACCTGTAAAGATCGACACGGATCTTTTTTCGGTTTTTGTTAAAGAAAGTCTTCTCAGTATAAATATTTTTTTTTTCTTATCACTGCATTCTCTGTAGCATGGTGTAAAAATCACACAGAATGCCCTTTTTAAAACAAGACTACCCTCATTTGTCAAAGTCAAGACAGCATCTTAAACAACTCATTGTTTTTAAATAGAAGTTACAAGTTAGAAAATAGTTTCAATTTCTTTTTAATATATGTTTCTCTATCACCAGCCCATGGTAGTTTCAATTTGTCCATATATATATTTATTTATAAGCATGTACAACAAGAAATCATCAGTCTTTAAGTTTGCACTCTGTACAAAAAAGTAGTTCCTGTCCTTTTTTCGTTGTGCATTCTATTGCATGATTTTTATGAGGAAATGACGCAGGGGGTCAAAGGACAGGGGTGAGTGGGAGCAAGGGGCCTAGGGAGGGGATTTGGAGCCTTTTGGGGGGCCTTTTTAGATCTGAGTCTCCTGTACCTTCTCCTTGGTGTGAGTTTTTATGACATAGGGCTCAGCCATTGCTGTAATGGTGCTGGGCAAGGTTCGAGGCAAAGAGTTCCCAACATTGTTGTCTGTCCATTTAGCCCCGTGACCAGATGGTTTGTAGGTGTTGTATTTGGGCTTTAGGGTGCTGTAGTCCACTTTGTGAGGGCTGTAGTCCATTTTGTGTGGACTGTAATCCAGTTTAGGTCTCTGAGCATGTGGACTAAAGTCAGACTTGAAGGCGCTGTAATCCACTTTGTGGGGACTGAAGTCGGTCTTGAAGGCGCTGTAATCAGTTGCAGTCTTATGGGGAGTGTAAGGGTCCTTAGGTTTGTAGGAAATGTCAGTTTTAGATCTCTGGGCATTGTAGTCTGTTTTGGGTTTTGGCTGAGTGCTATAGTCGGGCTTAAATGGGCTGTAGTCAGTTTTAGATCTTGGGTGAGTGCCAAAGTCAGGCTTGAATGGACTGTATTCAGCCTTGGGTTTATGCTGTGAGTTGTAGTCAGATTTTAATGGGCTGTAGTCATGTTTAGGTTTTGGTTGGGTGCTGTAATCTCGTTTGAATGGGCTGAATTCAGATTTCTGCCTAGGGTGGGTGCTGTAGTCTGGTTTAAAGGGGCTGTAGTCTGGTTTAGCTTTAGGGTGAGTTCCAAAGTCGGGTTTGAATGGGCTGTATTCTGCCTTAGGCTTGTGAGTGTTGAAGTCCTGTCTAAATGGGCTGTAGTCGGGCTTTGGTCTATGAAGGCTAAAATCTGGCGTAGATTTGTGAGTGCTGTAATCTGGCATGAATTTGTGGCTACTGAAGTCCATATTTGGCTTATAAGTGGTGTACTCAGCCTTGGGCTTGTGAAGAGTGAAGTCTGGCTGTGGTTTGTACTCAGCCTTGGGTTTGTGAAAGCTGTAGTCAGTCTTGTGGCTAATAAAGTCCAGTTTGTGGATGTTGTTATGTCCCCCGGATTTCAGGCAATGTAAGAGCTGTCTCTTGAGCTGCAGATGCTGGTGGTGGAAGGTCCTCCTCATCCACCTGGATAATCTCCACAGTGCGTGCAGCTGCCACAGTGCTCCTCTGCTGGTGGCGCTTCCTCAACTTGTAAAAGGCAATAAGCATGACAGCAGCTAGCAGGGTTACTGCCACAAAGCAGCCAATTATGATCTTAGTCGTTTTCATCACTTCGTCAAGGCTTGGGCCAGATTTGCCAGGCTTGCTAGTGACACCTTGAGCACCCGGTGGCACAGTAGGCTTAGCTGCACCTAGTGAGCTGTTGGTGCTTTGCAGTAACACAGTTGGGGTGGAGATAAAGACTGGCTTAAAGACTGAAGTAGAGGCCGTTGTCGTTGTTGTCCCAAGGCCCACACCACCTCCTCCAGCCACCCCAGCCCCTGCAGCAGTAGATGTTGTTGTTGTTGTTTTGGGTTTGGGCATCTCAGTTGTTGGCCCCAAGACCTCCACAGTCACTGTGGTGAAGTAACTTAAGTTTGATGTGTTAAGCTCAGCTGCACTCACATTGAGGTAGGCCGAGGCGTTGGAGTTTCCAGCTGCATTGGACACCATGCAGGTGTAGGTCCCCGTGTCTGCTGCAAGGACGTTAGAGAAGTTCAGGGTGCCATCATTGAGGACAGATATTCTCGGGTGGCTAGAAGAGTGAGTCAGGATAGTTCCATTGGGAAGCAGCCAGCGCACTGAAGACATTGGAGCTGTGCGGCAGCGAAGGTCAGCCACTCGCCCTGCTGAGATGTTCAAGTCCCTTGGTGCATCAGCAATGAAAGGTGCAGAACACTGGACCGCAGCACCCTCTCCTCTGTCCACCTCAACCAGCTGTCGACTTTTCATGCTGGCAGGCGAGTGACAGCGTCCACAACAAGTTGAGTTGGTAGGGATGTACTCCCTTAGCCAGCGTGCTAACCACACAGCCTCACAGCCACAGTTCCATGGGTTATGATGGAGATGGAGCTCCACCAGGTACCTGAGCGGAGAGAACAGATCATGTGGCACAGCGCTCAGATTGTTATGGGCAAGGTTAAGCTCCACCAGAGAAGAAAGGTCGTCAAAAGCATTCCGCTCTATAACTGTGATTTGTGAGTTCATAACCCAAAGTTTTTTCAGTGCCCCCAGGCCTTTGAAGGATCCTGGCTTAATCACAGGGAAGAGATTTTCAGAGATCTCTAACTCCTCCAGACCTTTGAGGGGACTTAAGTTTGGCATATCACCCCTTATGTTGCACATGCCCAGGTTGAGGTACTTGAGGTTTTGTAGGCCCTCAAAAGCTCCTTCTGAGATGTATTCCAATTTCCGTAACTCTCCAAGGTCCAGTCGCATCAGGGAGGGCACCCGGTTGAAGGCATAGGAGGGAATACTTTCAATAGGGTTGTTCCTCAGCCAAAGTTCTCTTAACTTGGACAAGTACTCGAAGGCCCCACTGGGCACCACTGTCAACCGGTTGTCAAACAGCTCCAGTGTGTTGAGGCTGGTAAGTCCGTTGAACGCGCCCACCTCAATCTGCCGTATGGCATTTCGCCCAAGCTGGAGCACCTCAAGGTGGTGCAGGTGGCGGAAGGAGTCAGCCTGCACCGCCTCAATGGCGTTTTCCATTAGATTGAGGTGTCGCGTGTTGGCAGGAATGCCAGGGGGCACACGGGTGAGGCCACGGCGGGTGCACACCACCTTCCCCTGCTGATTACTGCAGGAACACTGCGGCGGACAGCCCTGGGGTCCCTGAGACACCGCCGCCCCCGCCAAGGCCAGGGAGGCGCTGCTCCACGCTCGCGCCATCAGGAAGACTACACAGAGCAGGGCGGCTTTCCTGGCACGATGCACAGCTACCCGCCCCAGGAGACTCATGATGTGGCACGTTCATAATTCAGCATCATCTGGGGGCGAGGTTGGGGGTGTTTGGGGGTGGTGTTTAGGGGCTTTGGGGATGGGGCAAGTAGCTTGTTGGTTGGTAGTGCTGTCAAGGGGTTTGGAGTTAGGAGGTTAAGGGGACTGAAAAGGACAAGGGGGGCTGGGTTGGGTTCTTGCTAAGGGGCAAGGGGGCTTGACCTGTTCTCAATTAAGCACTGATTTTTCCCATGAACTATTCTCAGGGGCAGAAGAAAAGGGAGGGTAGGGAGGGCTGATTTGTCGGAAATATATATATAAGCAGGACATCATGGAAAAATAAGCAACCAAAAACCTTATTAGAAGACACAAGGAAGGGTAGGGTGTTACAAATTGATGCAAAGAGGGGTTGAAACACCAGACACCTACCTCAAGTTATAATAACAGGTCCATCAACTGAGATATATAGCTCCCCTCCTGATTGCAACCAGAAAGAGTTGTGGTATTCACATCAGTTGTATGTATATCCAAAGAGCAGCAAAGAAAGCCTTTTTATATTTGCTCTGACAGAAAAGGCATCAATGCCATAGAGCTTAACCGGAGCTATTTTGTAAATCCACACATCCAAAGAGAAAGGTTTGAAGGCCCTTTGTGATTGTTTTTTTTTTTTTTTTGTTCTCCCTTTCCTTGTTGACAAGAGGAAAAAACAATAAAAAAGAAAAAAGATTGCAGATAGGAATCCAGTCAGGCTCCCAAAGCAGCAGCAGCAGCAGCAGTGCTCCCTGGCTCGCTTCTTGCTGTCGGCTCCTCTTCTCTCGCTTGTCCTTGGAATCCGACAGTTGATCCCCCTGCTAGACACCTTACCCAGGTCTCCATTGCATGGGCGACCACACAATCACGCATGCACTGTTTTTATTATTTTTTTTTTTTTGTGCACGAAAGCCAAGACAGAAAGGGCAAAAAGAGGGAGGTCAAGAGGGTGGGATTCAAAGAGCAAAATTCCACAGTCCTTCCCAACGTTCTTTGCCTTTTGGGTGTTTAGAAGAAAGATGTAGAAGGCAGGAACCAGCAGACCCCCCCCTTACTCTCCGTATTCCTCTGTTCACTTTTTAGTGGTCAATCAGTTGGTCGGTTGGTCAGTTTGACAGCCCTTTTGCCTTTTTTTCCTCACTTTCTCCCTTTGCGTCCCTCTTACTGTGGCGTCGTGTCCACTTGATTTGTCCTATTTTTTTTTCCTTTCCCCCCCAGGAGTCCTCTGCGGGGGGTTGAAAAGGCTAGGCGACACACGCAGCCTTCATTAGGCTCTTCTTTTTAACCAGCCACACGCTCCAGCCTCGGCAGCCGCGGCAGTAACAGCAGCATCTGAAGACGCGCACACACCATCTCTGCGCAGCACACAGCAGCAGTAGCGGAGCACACACACAGCAGCAGCAGCAGCTGCAGCCTGCCTCCCTTGCACTTCCCAATAATCCGTCAATTTCTTCCAGAGAAGGGAGCTGGGTGGGGGATGGAAGGGGGGTGCTGGGTGGTGTGGGGGTGTTGTAGCTGGGTTGATCGAGGTGGGTTGGAGGGAGGAGGGGTGGCAAGCAGTTTTTCCCCCCTTGTCTTCTCTCCGGCTTGTTTGTTCTTCTTCTTGTTTTCCAGTTCTTTTTTTACCCCCTCCTCTCCTCGTGGCGATCAGCACCCCCTTTCCCGATGCGGCGTCCGAATAGGGAGAGGAGCAAGATAGGGAAGGCGAGCGCCGGGCGAGCGCGCGGCTTACAGGCGTGACGTTAACAGTAGCGTCGCTGTGGAAAGGATCCGTTGTAGCAGCAAAAGAGAGAGCGTGCACCGGCTTGGATCTCTCTCTCTCTCTCTCTCTCTCTCTCTCTCTCTCTCTCTCTCTCTCACACACTCTCTCTCCCCCTGCCTCCCTCCTGCTCTCTCTGCAGTGTCCTAAGGTAGTTGGGTAGGCTCAAAGCACTCAGACCTTTTTAGAGATCTACCTCTTCAAAAACCAGTTTTCTCCTGCTGTCCTTCGCTCTCTTTTTTCTTTAATGCTCACAGTCTCTTGTTCTGTGGCTTTCTGAGGCTTTGCGTGGCTTAGGGGAATAGACAGGCTGTCCAAGCAAGAGGCAGAGATGGACAGTGGCATCCCCACAGCAACCAGATTTTAACCCCCTCCTCACCGGCAATAATCCAGCCATTCCAACGAGTCTGGCAACGCTCTCCCGGCATTGCTTTGGTGGAATATGCAGGCAGATGGGATACTGCTTCGCTCACTCTCTGGCTTCCTCGCTCTGTCTCATGATGCCCCCCTCTCCCTTTCCCGTCCCCGCTCTCTCGTTCGTTATCTTTGATTCTCTTTCACTTTACCTCCCCTTCTCTCTTTTTTTTTCAGTTTGTCCTTTAGCAGAAAATAGAGGGAACATGAATGGACTGCTGACGCATCCTGCTCGGAGCAGTGCTTTGGTTTGATGCAGTGTGTTTTGTGCATTAACCCCCCCACCCACTCCACCCTCACCCTCCTCCCTGTCTCTCCTTCTCTGCCCACTCTTCACCCATCACGGTGTCACTCAACCTCATCTCTGACCGACTGTTCCTTGATGTGTTATCTTCTTCAATGTCTTTTTTTTTTTTTTTTTTTTTTGTGGGTTTTGACCATGTATTTCAGGGATGGACAACTTTGGTTACCATCAGGGTCAGATTTTTGTTATTCTCAGTTTCAGGGGGCCAAATCCTTACAAAAAATGGATGCTATCATCAAATTTAACAAAATTATAAATTTCTAGCTCTTAAAATAGATTAAAGTTATGTTTTAAGCTCAAAACCAAACAGTTAAGCTAATTTAATGACACAGAATGAAGGGCAATTTAATGCACGTTTCCAGTGCAACAAAGCTAGCATTTATTGTTTTCGATTAGTAAATTTGTCTTGCCTTTGCTTTAACAGCAAGTCCCACTGAGAATAACAAATTCTTTAACAAAAAACTTGACCGAGGTCTAACGAGCTTAGTTTCTTAGAGATATATTTCAGTTAATTTGACTTTTTTATACTTTTGAGTATTGATGTTTCATAAAAAAACCTTTATAGAAACCATAATAGCAAGTCATATTTACTGATTCCTTCTAGAACGTTAAAGAAAGTCAGTTATTCAAGACTATGTTGTAGTGCGTTTTACCTGTAGTGTCATAGTGGCAAATCAGTCTGTAATATCTTTTATGGTTGCATTTTTTTGGGAAGTTTGACTGGAGGGCTGCATTGAATGCCAGTTGCCCAACCCTGTTGTATATCAAGCCATCTTGTTTTCCATTTTCAATTATTATTATTATTATTGTTGTTATTATTATTATTATTATTTAATTTTTTTTACATTTTTGAACATTATGTCCAGTACAGTAAAACTTTAAGTTTTGGTTCAAGGGATTGAAATACAAAATTGTGACAGGAATAATTGAATAAGCAAGCAAAATAAGTTAATTTCAAAAAGGAAGATGGCCAAGAGACTAAATAAGTCATACACAGTAAAGTGGTGCAGTAAATAGTCCTAAAACGTGGAAGTGAGTTGGCATTCTAGCACTTCAAGTTCCCAAAGTCTATGAGATTTTAGAATAGTTTACAGATAAATACCTGAAATATTAACCATGATGAACACATGAATAAAGTGTATACATTTCATTTTGCAACATAAAATATATCTGAAATTGCCTTATATTGAATTTTAAAGCAATATTGTGTTTTTAAAGGACAGTTGCGTATGAACTGCTAACAATGACGTCAAAAATGGCCAGGGACCCTCATACAATCATTTCTTTTTTTGATAATTATAATTTATACAGTTCAACCGTGAGTTTAGATGTGGCCAAAAACGTCTTGATGTTCTGTTCTAGCTTGGCCCAGCCCGTCACCTGAACTACATTTATGAGCACAAGCCCATTTCAAACCCAACATTTTTCAGCATTCTGACTTCAACAGTCAAATTTTGTAAGTGCAATTTCCCAGTTGTTTAAAAGCTGAAATTTATTCGGTTGAGACCGATATGAGCTCATCACGGTTTCATGGTCTTTGTTGAACTTGCTCCACACTTACGACTTTCGCCTGCACTGGGACAGCGTTAACTCTCCAGTTAGGATTTTTCTTTTTGTATCCTCAAGCTTCAGTTTCTTAAGGTGGTGAACATAATTATTGAAACCTTTCTATGTGACTACCATATATGTTATAGTTCAATAGGATTGCTTGCTAAGTTTATATGTTTTTCATGATTATCACAGTAGCTAATACCCCTGCAGTCTTTAAAACAGCAGGCCTGAGACAACCCAAGTGAAGGGGGACTTTGGTAGAAAATCTTACCTCTTTGGATTTGGAATTAATTCTCATACATTGGAAGTGTGGTATCTGCTCTTAGATTGAACTGCCCAGTTGATGTTTTATTAAAGCTTGATAATGCTTTTTACTCCCACTTATTACATTTAAGCAATTTTTTTTTTTTTAATTTAGTTTGTTTATAAAGATGACCGTGATGAACAAAACAAGTACATTTAAGGAACTTTTGTTTGCCATGGACTTTGTTATTAGCAATGATCCAAGAAGACATTAAAAAAAATCCCATAGGCTATTAGTCGAGGGATCCAGCATGATGTTAACTTCCAGGTTTGCCTAAAAAAGTGTAATCCCTAATGCTCAGTATAGGTTGAGGGAATCAAAAGATTGAGGAATACTCTCCATCCTGTGTCTTAGCCGTCCCCCTGCCTCTGTCACGTATGCCTCTGCAGGTAGTTAGAGCACTCTAAACAGTCAGGCCTTAACCCTCAATTTGAGCACAAACTGTCGCTTCAAGAAGCACACAGCCATAAAGGTCATGTCAAGGAAGGCGAACGGGGGGAGAAAACAAGACATGCTTTACCTTCCTGCCGCAGGAGAGGAGGGCAAAAGAAACGCACCCTACTGTCCCATCACCCCTCCATCTCCCATGATTTGTACAAGCCTCATGTCCATTAAACTAGGAAGCGGTGTGGGTAATTGATGGGAGGTAAAGCTAGCTGTGACAGTGCTGCTAGGTGTGTGTGTGTTTGTGTCTAAGCTCAAGAGTAAGCGTGTGAAAGAGAGAGAGAGAGAGAGAGGATGAGAGAGGAAGGGGAAAAGCTCGCCAGCAAGAAAAGGTCACGCTGCCTGTAGCGCAGTACGTTATTCCCACCGGCACAGGAGTATAGAGCCAACTCCTATATTATACATATACACACACACACACACACACACACATGCAGACTTTCTCCTTGACTTCACTGCAGTTGAATACGAATGGGCCTCAATGAAGCACATGTAACAGTGAGGTGGCTGCCTCAGGAGTATAGGGGGGGTTTCCTTGTTAAGAAAGAGGCTATTTCCTCTCTCTTTCCACAGGGATTCCCCAGCTCTGCGGCCATGCAGGGGGTGCTATCAAAGGTGTGCACAACCACTGCATGCACATCTGTCCTGCATCTTCATAACAGGAGCAAACACTAAAGTGCACATGCATATATTCATGCGTAATGTTGTTGTACAAATGCAGGATGTGCAGCAAAACATGCTGCTCAAAACAACATTGCATTGATCTGTTATTGAGCTGACTGCAAATGAAGGCATGCGGTTTCCCGTGTGACTATCCATGACAGATGTAGAACAGTGCATAATGGCGCTGCTAGCTTTGTTAGAGTGTCAGATGGAGTCTGTGCTCTCTTCTGAAGGGGTGTTGTGCCACAATTTGATGAACAAGTGACCCAGAGGGAGTTCAGGTTGTGTTTTAGCCACCAAGCAGAGTGCATCCCAGACGATTCAACCAAAATCACCCGCTGACCCATAACATGACCAGCGCAGCCCGGATGGCTCTTTCTCTCCCCACTACCTTCCCCTCTTCCCTGTCCATTCTACTCCCACTCTATTTTTGTCTCTCACTGGACGCTCCGCTTTCTCACTACTGAGGGAGTCCAGGTCATGGCCTGCCAAACTCTGCAATGCTCCACTGACCAAATGTGGTCGGCACCTTGCATTGTACTTTGATCCTGGCCTGGAATGGCTAACATGGCTCTGATTGTCAGCCAAAGTCTGATCACGGCAAGATCCAGAATGTGGGTCTGTAGGTCTTTGCATGGCATCCCTTACATTGGCAAGGGGGTGAACCAGAAAAACCCCTAAAGTGGTAGGCATCTTTTAGGGGGCTTACTTTTTTTTGCACCTAATTTTGGAGTTAAAGGGATAGTTCAGTTTTTTTGAAGTGGGGTTGTATGAGCTCTATATGGCCACTAAGTACATCAGATGCAGTAGAAAGTTCTCTTCTCTCCCTAAGTAAGCCACAACTTGTAAAAGTTTGTGGCGCAGAACTAGCTGCAAACAGGTAAGTATTGTACCAAAGACAAAGGGTATTTTCTCCGCCTACAAGAACTCCCATCAAAAAATAATACTACGGTTTAAGAGTACGCTACTTAGAAATTTGTGTGAGTGCATTAACTTTTCGGAAAAACAAAGTTTATCTGGAACTAACCGACTTACGTCATGTATTCCTCGTATTCCACGTATTCCTAGTTCCAGGTCAAACCCTGACTTTGCAACCTGACTTATTACCTCTAGGAAAAGTCTATTATTTATATGCTAACTGGAGAGAGACTGTTGACTGTAGGGTTAATTTCAAGGCTTATGTAATGTATCAAAGTGTCATCATTACAAGAAAGTGTCTTTTCCCTCCTTGAGGACTCTCCAACGTCTCGGCTTTTGACTCAGAAGTTACTTTCAAGGTTTATCCATATGCCACCGTGACAAGCAAAGCGTTGTCCAGCCCTACCCCCCGGCCTTGCTAACAGATGATGGCTTATTGAGCTGTCACATACAGTGGACCTTCACGCTGTCATGCCAGCCCCGTGCCCCTGCTGTGCGACCCCTTGCCCTCCCTGCTTCTCCCCTGCAGGCACAATGGAGCCCCCCCCCCCTTCCCCTGCACCGGGCCAAGAGGGCACTGGGTGTAGTTAGTGGCAACCGCACGACCTACTTTGGTGTGGCCTGTCCGCCACTCAGCCAGCATGTTTGAGGGCTATACGCAAACATTACAGAACCCATCCCCGGAGGTGGATGCTGGCAAATCTGGGCTGTGGCCAGTCACATGTAGGTCAGCAGCCTGTGTGCGAGTGTGTGTTAGCATGTGTGTTCGTGTCAGTGGTTCCATTTGGGAGGGGAATGGCCCGCAGTGTAGTATTGCTGCAATGACAATCGGAGTTGAGGGATGCACAGTTGAATGATAGATCTAATGATAATGTCATTGCCTCTGCCATTGCCAGGATCAAGGATTTACTGCGTAGGCCCTTGGGCAGTCTGCATATGCTTTTCTGTGTATGTGCGTAGGAGAGAGAAAAAAAAGAGATTTTCTCAAGGAGACAAGAGGCGCACTATTTTTGGGCTTGTCTTGTGCTCTGAGAGCTATTTCAAATTGTATGTATTTGCGTTTCTCGTGTATTTTAGTGTGCGTGCATGCCCTCCAAGTATCAGGCAACGTCCAATTCGATGCATCCCACGCTGGCACGATGTAATCTCGGCCTGCTTTTCAAGGCCATGGCACTGAAAACGTGCACACACAGACACCCCAAACACTGACCTTGAGGTAAAGGACTAGACACTTGGTTTCCCATTTTCATTTCAATTTCCAGGAATTAATTCTGCAAGAGATTACGACTAACACCAACACACACATGGGCGGCCACGCTGCTATCACTGTCCCAATAAAGGCTTAAACTGCTTGCAAGGGATTTTTTACGGTTTATCATTTTCCCATCTCACAAATACACACATGGACACACACACACCACCATATGCCAGCATATCAGGAGATTATAGCTGGCAATAGGATATATTAGTTTTCTGTATGCTTAGTTGGTTTTATCCCAATAAATGCGCACTAGTCTGCTTGAAGTTAGTCAAACGATAAACAAATAAACCTATTTAACAGTATGGACATTAATGGCTAATCCTATAACCATTTCTCCCCTCATATTTCCTTCTTCTTGCCCTGCTTCTTCTTCCCCTTTCTTTCTTCTCTCCCCTCATTTGCCCCCCTCCCTCTGTCCTCCCCTTTCGTCTCTCACACTAAATCGCCACTTCCCACAGCGCTCCACTAGTCCGCGATTTGCAGGCCAGTCTCAAGCTAATTGTGTTTGCTCATTTGGCATATGTTTTTGTCTGTGTGACAGAGCGTCGTCACTCACAGATGAGGGCGTTATCAGGTCATGGCGACTGAAGGCACACACTTCAAAGACGAGCGTTTTCACTTCTTTCCTTTTTTCCCCTTTCTCTTCTCTCTCCTCCTGTGTTACTCGGCGTTTGAGCTTTCGCTAGCAGCCATTGTCTCCAGACTAATGGGCTTCATTATGTTGAGCTGTGTTCATACTGGCTGCCAGAGCAAGGATTAGCCCTAGCGCCGTGTTAGCTGGAAGCAGAAGAAAGATACAAGTAGGTTAGCACTGTTAACCCAATCAGCATGAGCCAGCAGCACTTGATGGGAGGAGATGCTTCATGGGAATTTTTTAATAGGAGGGTTTTCACTGTGGCCTCTTAAATTTGGAGCATTTGTTTGGGTTCTTTTGCACCAATTAGTGCCACCTTTATTTTTTAAAAATTGCTCCTGTAGCATCTTAAATCACCATGCCAAGCTAATGCCATAATTCTGTCAAACGCCTCCTCGCTTCATAATTTTCTCACCATATGCTAATTCTCCCCATGTCTCGCCCTGGCCACTTCATTGGTCAGCTCCTCTCATTAGGATTCACGGAGCATCCCTCCATGAGCGTTCATCACAATGTTGCCTTGCCAACTGCCAGGCCATAGGAAATGGATGTCTCATTCTCTGAGCAATGTGAAGGTAAAAACATAGTAATTCACGGCAGCAAGAGAGGCTAAATCTTCCAGACTTTTAGCTCCTCGGGAGCAAAGATGCCGTCTTCATTCAGATCCCCCCCCCCTTCTTCTTCTGCTTTTATGTCCTTGGCTTGGTCAAAACAGAATTTCTGCCTAGTGAGTTGTTTACTCTGCAGCGTTATATTACGTGTGACATAAGTCCCATGTTGGGACTTCGCATTACTCTGGCTTGTCTCGGTTCACTTAATTGTTTTTGTTTAATTAAAAAGGGAGTTGAAACAGTGATTAATTGTTCATACTAGGGAATGCATTGCTTGTCTTAAATTGAAACTGATACTGTTGTCTTGCTTTTGTGCAGCATATAAACAAATTAGTATAAATGTCTGCAGAAGTAATTGGATCAAAAGTAAGCTCTGTAAAAACCTCCTAGTTTTCCTCTTTTGTTTTAATTTTTTTTAATTTTCATGAAAACCCTTACAAGTAGTCCATCTTAAACCACCATTGTTATTTGTAACCGTCTTTCTTTTCACTTCTAACCTTCAAATTCTCTCCCCCTCCTAAAATCCCAGCCACTGTATCCGTCTTAACACTGTTGTTCCTATGAAGCTGTTAATCCCAGAATCTCCATCAGGCCTCATGTAGGGGAGGATTAGCCCTACCGTGTGCTGTTCCCGCTCATACCCAGGGATGAAAGAAAGAAACAAAACAGCTTTTCATTTGTACAAATCCACCTGGCCACACCCTGTTCAAAGCTCTTCTACCCAGCAAATATAATGCGCGTGTGCATGCTGATAATCCTTTATTTCCTTGTGCCAGATAAATTGGCACGTACATTAAACAATATTGAAAGCAGCTTCTCAAAGATTTTTTTGATATTGGGAAGTAAACCCCTATTTGGCTATCATTACTAATATCTGCTTGTTTACCTCTCTCTTTAAATAAACTATCTGCCCCCCATTGTGAGCAACATTACCAACATGGAAACATTAAGGTTTGCTCTGTAAATATCTGGGAAGACATCAGTTATCATCCTCTATTACTGTCTGATTAACAGTGCTGCCTTGAGGAAAAGATGCAAATTTCTTAGTTAATATAAAGAAGACATTGATTAGCAGTCAACAACATGAAGCCAAGCATTCCTTTTCAGTGTGGTGCTAGCGTATTCAAAGTAAATGCTTTACATGTTATGTGGTTTGATAAGGAATAAAACTGTGTGTCATCTGCATAAAAGTAGATAATGATTTTGTGCTCCATTTTAATTTGACCTAAAAGAAGGATTAATTTATAGAATAGCACTGGACCTAGGCTGGATCCCTGAGGTATCCCACACGCCTGACCAGCCTAAGAGGATGTGGCACTAATACTTTGACGCAGATTTGTGACTAAAAATACCAGCTTTGTCGGATCTGTCCTAATGAGGGGAAAAATATCAATCAGTCAAAATGTAATATATAGCACAGTTCATACAAATTAAATTGCAGCTCAGAGTGCTTTACATCATGACAAAAAATGATTGGCAAAAGATACATATGTCAGGAGGATTTAGAGACAAATGCACACCAGAGAAGCTTAAGTAAAATAAATGATAAAATTAAGATGACTGATAAAATTTCAAAGGAAATTAAAAAGAAAAATATGTGTCGATTGGCGTTAAAGAAGAGGTCAGATCAATCATTTGCAATGAATTTCAGGTAGTGAAGGGATGTAAATGTTGATTATCTTTTGAGATTGCAAGCCATAAAAGAAACAAATGTAATTCTTTTTAACAATTACAAGAAAATACAGAAAAAACTTAAAATAATAGCTGAAAGTAACAGTCATTCATGTTAATGGCAGAGAGCAGGTTATTTGGTGTGGTTAAAGGTGGAGTCAAAGCTGTGTATCATCTGCATAAAGTGGTATTACATTTTATGTCTGTGTATGATTTAGCCCTGTAGAGGCATGCATTTAGAGAGTTAAACTGAGCTTAGGATGGATCCCTGAGGTATCTCACAGGCCAGACCAGCCTGGGAGAATGTGGCATGAACTGATACTAAGTTTGCGGAAGTTGCAACAATATAATGCTGATTTGTGTTAACTAAAAATGCAGGCTTTGCTGGCTCCATCCTCAAATGAAGAACACAACTCTAAATTGTTGAAAAGGTCATATGAATCATTTGTGCCAATATGATGGAGCCAATTTGTTGCTCTAGTGTGTTTATTCTGTAACAGCAGTTCTCAAGCTGAAAATCCAAACCTCGCTAAACAGCGAAATTAGTTAATTTTATTTAGAAACTGTTGAGATTTATTCAGAAGGGTAAACAGCTTTTTTGTGTAAACATGCCTACTGGAGATCTTTTTTGTATTTCTATTCTTATATTTGACTACTCACCTCCCTGCCAGTTATTTTTTTTTTCCCTGTGAAATATCCGCCTTCTCTCTGCCTCCATATTTTTTTCCCATGCTGGGGATTTGAGAAGCCAAGCTAAGTGTGTCTAATCTATGTGCGCAGCCAGCACAGCGTCAAGCGTTCAGTTGCCGGTGTTCCAACAGACTCTGACAATACAACACTTCAGCGGTCGTCCAACCATGCAGTTAGGAGACAATGCAGGAGCAGGGAGGGCTGCAGGTTAAACTGACATGATTGCCAAACAACCACAGACAGACGCATGAAAGGGAGAAAGCAATGCGAAAAGTTGATTTTGATAAAGGCAAATGGAATATGGGTCAAAAGAATAAAGTGTAGCCACCCCAATCCTCCCTCCCTTAACTCCAGACCCCGCGACCTTGCTTAAATGTGTTTTCTGTAGCAGTGTAATCAGGGATATCCCCCGGAGGTTGAATGCGGCTAAGGGCCAGCAGGGTCCTGGCTATGAAAGGGAAAGGGGGGGAAAAAGCAGCAGGCAGCACTTTCTAAATTGAAGTCAATAACACAGCAGTCCATTCTATCAGAGCCAGTCCTCCCACACAGTCCGCTTACAGTCACTAAGGAGAGCTGAGGGGTAGGATGTCGATTGAGTTCTCCAAAGCAGCACCACGCATGGCAACATGTGTTGGTGTGGGTGCAACACACATGTGGGGAAACTGTGAGGTCAGTACCTAGGCGTGGCTAAAAGTTGCGCACCTTACCAATGACTAGGGCTGGAGGATAGATTGAGTTTTCAAGATATGCCAAATAATATCAGGTGAAATAAATGCCTGGCTAGTATTGTTTATATCAATAGTTTATGTTGATATAAGAGTGAGTAGGTGCCAGGCCTAATACTGTCAGGGTCCCCATGTGCCCTGGAAAACCTGGAAAATGATTGACCAATTTTTTAGTCAGGGAAAACATATTGAAAATTAGGGGAAAAAAAAGTAAAATGTCCCAGAAAAGCTTGAATTGTCCTGGAAAATTATTTCTCTTCCTTCTACTTTGTTAGTGAACAAAAATCAAACATAGGAAATGAAGTAAAAATGTTCTTGGTAACTAATTCACGCTAAGCCATAAAATATAAGTAGATAAAATAATGCAAGTTTAGTAATAGAAAGTAAAAGCTCAAAACAATGGTGACAAAAAGAAATAAAAAGAAATGGCAAAATGAAATTAGGCTACTTAAACAGTAAATCAAAAAAATCTGTTTTATTAAAAAGCAGAGTAAATAAAGTATTAAAAAAATAAGTTTAAACCATAAATGTATAATATTGAGACACTACATAAAAGCCATACTTAAAAGATAGCTAGCAGACAATGTTTATGCCTGAGAGGTAGAAATAAATTAATCTTTATTTCAATATGATACGGTGGAGCGAGTTAGAGATATTGGTCATCAACCTTTAATCTTGTTTTTGCGAAGGCTAGATTGACCTGAGAATTGCCCACACCAATACCGGGGGTGGGGGGGTGAAAAAAGAGTGGGAACCCTGTGCTGTGGTTGTTGACAATAGGAATTACTATTGGTAACATACTCATTAACAAGTAGATAATGAATCATGAAGCTTTGACAGAGAATTAGAGTTCTAATAATTTGCTTTAATTGCGGGGCTCCTATCTTTAGTCAAATTAAATATTGATACCACTGTGGCAAAAATAGAAGTCCTGACTCCCAGTGATGACTTATTTGTAATTTTTTACTATCAAAAATTGCAGGCAAACTCCAGCACTCTGTCAAATATGTAGGCAAATCGTGACAATGGATTGAACTGGCTTGAGTGATAAAAATCCAACCCTACACACCAACCTATGTTGCCAACATATTCTTGCAATTGGGACAGGACTCTGTCCTTGGGAATATGTGAGTTAAGATCATTTTTTGTAGGTTTTAGTATCACTAAAATAATGGATATTTCTTGTTGGGATTCATAATATTTAATGGCGTAAAAATGTTCAATATAAGTTCAGTGTATACTGAAATGTTGCCAATGTTTTACCAACAGCCACGCTGCATTCTTGCTCTCAATTCTGATGCTTGTTTTGGACTTCAGCAGGTCTTCTTGACCCGCATTAAAGTGGGTAGACCTAATGAAGTGGCTGGTTAGTGTATTGCTTATCGGCCAAAGACCACCAATATGGTTTTTGGTCCATTTTGCCCTTCTAGCTTTTTGTTTTCAACGCTGATAGTCATCTTTCAAATATACAGGGGTGGTAAAAAAGAGTACATCATCAAGCAGTGGTGGAAAATGTAAATGTATTTATCTTGAAAACAGTGTTACACAAACATGACCAAATGCCCAGTGCCGCCTCATGGAAACCCTTTTATTCAATGTTTAGCTGTTGTATGAAATCTTGCTAATGCAGGCACATCTGAGACGCACATGCAGACACAGCCTTATTCTGCCTTTAATCCCTTTTCTCATGTTAGCACTTCTACATAGCTTTGGGGACTAAAGCGGGTATGCTTGGTCCGCCCCTAGCTGTGGTAGCAGAGGAAATTAGGGACTGGTAGAGGCTCAACATCCGGCCTGCGTATATGCCTGTGCTGTATGCATGCGTACCTCGGTGTTTGAATTTGATGACATATATGTTACTTGCACCCGCACAGCATGGAACAGGCATGATTTGTTTGGGCGCCAGCACTTTTTAGCTTACTTTTGCTGAGTTGAAGCTAAAAAGTCAATTGTCTGCAGTATACACGTTGTGCTAGTAGTTGCATACGTGCCTGTGTGTGTGTGTGTGTGTGAGAAAAGATATTAGATTTTAATGCTTATGTTAGATAAAGCCACGGCCAGAAGTGGGAAGGTCTTTGGTTTTACATTATATGCCTTTCTTTCTGTAAGAGCCGTTCTTACTTTACACAAATGTCCACTGTGACTTAATGATGAACTGTTTATATTTGGAGGTCAAAGGTTAAAATCAGAGGACCTAGTACTGGGCAATATATCGATTAAATTGGTTAATACAAAATTTTTTTTCTGCAGATGATTCAAAAATTAAAAATCAAGCTTTTTTTCTTGACTTACACCAATGTGAGTTGTGTGAATGTTAGAAGTGTTAATACTGAAAATTTAATGTTTTCATTATGGTAGGCCCTGTCAGCTTTTGCACAAGCACTTTTATAGTCTTTATTTGCTTTTTAAATGAGATTAAATATTGATCAGAGAGTTTGATGTTAATATACTGTGAAAATACCTGCCTATGTTTGAACTACGTAATCAACATTTTATAACACACTTTCACTTTAGGAGAGAGAGTTCTGTTTGGTTTGGGAATATATTTTGACAACATGAAGGCAAAACTTGATGTCATTTTTGTGTCACTTGGATTTTTTAATTAAAAAAAAAAAAAAAAATTTGAGAGGGAAACAGTCGATCAAAACCGTAAATGGAGTGTTGTGGGGAAAAAAATCGAAAGAAGATAGCTTGTCTCTCTATGTACCCTGCCTCTTGCCCAAAGTCTGGTGGGATAGGCTCCAGCCCCCTGCGACCACGAAAAGGATAAGCAGAATAGATAATGGATGGATGTTCCTCCGATCCCACAGTGTGCTTTTACTGCCCTGCAAATGTATGCCTCATTGATGCATTTAACTGCCAGGTGGTAGCCTTAGTTTGATTAAACTTCATTTAGTTTAAGTCTCATGATGGTAGTATCTTATATGGCTGTTTAATGCAGTGATATGTAAGAAGAATATCAGGGGAATAGGGGTAATAGGGCAGATGAAGTGAGCATTCAGTAGCTTAGTCATCCTTTCATCTTTCATTTGCATTATCATCCCAATGCTTCCATACCTCGTTATTCTGTCGTCTCTAATGGGTAAAAAGCAAGGACACCATTCCTACAATTAACAGGCGTTGGCCTCTGTGCAGCATGGATCTATAAAACATCAGTCAGTCCCCTTTCTGATGGCGTCAGTCTAGGTCACTTGCACCCTAGTTGTGTTTATCGGTGTGTGGCCGGGTTATTTTTTTTTCCGTAATAACCCCCTCACCCCACACTCATTGTAGTGGCTTGACACATGAATGAACAGCTGTAATTTCCCAAGGCGGACATTGATTTCACTCTCACTTTTCTGTCACTCATTGTTTGACATCCTGCTGAAAATGAGAGTTTTGACTTGGAAGCTCAAATTAGATTTTACTTGCATATTTTGATGTTTTCAGTGATTGACAAGAACACAAATCTCAGGCCTTTTATTATAAGTTATTGGCCTTTATTTAACCGTAAGTGATGCAGTGGTGCTCAATGAAAGCAGTGCTTTAGTCTTACTTATGCAGCACTTTACTTTAAGCACACATATCCTCACTGCCATCCCTCTGTATATGTTCTAATCCACCCTCCATTGTCCCTGAAGTGTTGACTCAGATGTGCTGTAAGTTCCCTCAATTTGTTTTGTTTTTACACAGAGCTAGCAAAATTTCCCCCCTGCCTGCGTGTGCATTTTAACATGCACATATGCCGTGATATTGCTTCGCTGACTTTACCGTCTAGACACTCTCTCCTCTTCAAGGGCTGCCATTTGTTTCTCTCGTTGCCCATCACAGTCCCACCATCAATTTGTCACACATGTTGCTGTGCACTGCAGTAAAATGACTGAAAATGGATGGAACTATCGAGAGACATCGGTTCAGATTTTCTTTTGAGGAAACAACAGAGCTCTCCGTTCATTCATCCAGTGGATATACCGTGAGACCAACAGCCTGCGGGCATGGGGCTTTCACTCCTTAAAAGGTGCCCCTTTGGGTATTAAGGCTGTTAATCTGGGCAACATGAGTGTCGAGCTGGCTGCAAGATTGTTGTAGCTTGTAACTGCGTGATGCAGTGGGGTGTCTGCTTTTGCCTGTGGCAACACTGTTGAAAATTGAATTTGAGAAGTGTGTGTGTGTTGTTGCTTGTTTTCAACTGTTATCCATCCTATTTAGAAGCACAAATGTCATATATCGCACCAGGTGGAGTAAGAAACACTCCTGCTGGAAGTAGCACGCTCTGGGCTAAATGAATCAAGAGCATGATCACATGCTGTTATGTTTTGTTTGAGGTTTTATCTACTGAAGTACCATTGTGTCAAGATTTTAAACCTGTTAACACATTGACATGGACATTGTATGAAGGTGCTTGACAATTTCAAGCACACGGCATAACCTAGGGATGCAAGATATTTGATTTTTGCCGATATCTGATTTGACGATAATTCCAAACTCACGATTGGCGATACTGATAACGTTATGTTTTGCTAAAAGCACAAAGCATCCACTTTACCAAAACTGACCTGTTCCAGTTTATTGTGTAAGAAACAGATAACAATTTTGATTTATAAAAGTAGACATACAGGGATTATGAGGTACACTGTTACTGTGCATATGTAAATTCGGCTAGCATTTCAGCCATTGTGTCTTTGTTGTTGATTTGTACGGCTACATAATCAGCTGTAAATATCTTCCAAAATGTTCATTTTAACGATATCAATAATCCCCCTTTTAGGCAATTATTTGCCAATAATGATACTGCTCTGATAATATTGTGCACCCCAGTGTGAACAAATGATTTGCTACTTGAATTACTAAAATAACTTTACATTGCCATGGATGGCAGCCATATTAGCATCATAAGTTTTAACTTATTCTCAACTTAAAGTTAGCATTGAACTTTAAAGATCTGTCACACATAACTTCATGACACCACTTGACCAAAAGATGTGCTTCATGCCCTTTTGTTCATGTACTCCAAGTGACTCAACCTTCCCACCTATTCTGCGGCTCTATTATAATGAATTGAGCAGTGAACGCGCCACTTCTCTACACAAACCCGCAGGATTCAACCACAGGAAAGAGGAAACATAACAATGTGCTACATGACAAATGTTCCAGCTCTGGAGACATCGGGCAAAGAAACACTGACATCTTTGACTGACTCATGACTGAGTCATAGCCTCTTTTATTCCGAGAGGAGCCAGCTGTGTGAGAAATGTATTCGCTGTAGTGTATGTAATTTAAGAGCTTTTACTTGGTATTTGAATCATGTTCTGGCTTTTCTTTCCCTTATTGCTGATTCAGTCCTGGGTTTCTGTAATGCCTTAAAGTCTTGTCTGCTCTGTGAAAATCTAAGTATTAATCTACATAATGTTACCGTCTGAATCTTGAAATATACCTTGGTAGAGATTTTAGGTCGCTCAGGCGAGTATTTTCTGTAATAAATGAATTTGTCTCTGTGTGAAGATTGTCTAGTCAGAGCATGTCATCTCTGAGGTAAAGCTGATCAGCAGAAACTGTTTTTATGGTCTTGAAAGGCAGAAATACAAGGAATGAAAAAGAATAAAAACAAAAAAACATTGAAACCTTTTCCTTATCATCTATGCCCTTTGTAGTTTCCTTTTTCTACCAACTAGTCCTCCACCATTACATCCTTGCTCTTGATGTTATTCCACGTATGTCCGTCTCATATCCTCCCTTGTCTACATTATTGGGGATGCTCAAATGCCTAATCTTGATTTAACCCTTTTGTTTGGACTTAGCTGTTTGGCTAAGGGAAAATGGAGGGAAAAGATGACTGGTGCAGCCATTGGTGAACCTTATAAGATTCTGTAGGTGTATTTTGGACTAAAGTGCCTCCTAAAACTACTCCTAAAAAATGGTCATTATCCAATAAAAACTAGTCTCACATATAGACTCGAATGTTTTGCATTTCTTAACTTGATGCTAAAACATGATGGAAACTACCATTGAGGAGCTAACAGATTTAGCTTAACTTCAGGATAATTTTAGCCAAAGAATCACTTCAGTTGTGTCACTACTTCATATTTCCCCTTTTGTGATTGTAACGCACAGTGTGTAAAATCCACAAATTTGGGCTCTAAAGCAACACAGCCACAAAATATGACATGTAAAAATGTGCTAATAGCACTGCCCTCATGAGAACTCAATTACTTAAGAGCTTCACTCCATAAAGTTTATTCACAAAAGTGAACCAAAATCTCCATCTCCATATTGTTTAGCCCTGTTAACAACTAACCCAGTGTTTGGTAATATCATGAAGTGTGAACCAGGAGGTCTACTTTTAACAGCTTTTCTCCCCAAATTCAGTTCGATTATTGACACTGAAGTGTTGGTTAATTTTTAAGTGAAGTATTCGATGCAGATAGGGATCAAACTTCATTGGCTATGCAGTACCCATACCAACATATCTGATATAAACCTAATCAGATAACACAGGTTGTGGTGCTTTATTTAGGTACCATTTACGAGGTGTCAAAGCCAAAGATGCTGAACCCTGTTTGCCTTTGATGCTTAGTGAATGGTCCAATTTTTCTCCACAGCTAAAGAAATCACATTACACGGGCTGGGCCAATAGTAAACATCATTAATGCAATTTTTGTTCACTCAAATTTTTGATTCAGGAATTGTTTGGACACCTGCGCTGTTTTGAAAGTACTGTCTAGCACAGATATTGGGAACCCCCAGTGATCCCCAACCCTACTTGTGGAGTGAGGAGGGGATCGAAAAATGTTTTTTAGTCCCAGGCCTTGTTTACTTATGTGTCAGTCTTTTGGTTCCAGTTAATCTTGAAAGTCGGATTCTGAGTTGCAAATTAGATACATCACTGGGATCCTACTGGCAAGTCAGATGATCTTCAGCTTTACCCCGACTTTAGCGGCTTGTGACTGAAACACGTTTAAGTGGGATGTGGTGTAATTCCCAAATCTCATGTCCAAGTTTAAAGGTAACTGGAACGCACCATTTGACTTAACATGCAGGGTTTCCATGACAACATTAACATGTAGTGTCCATCATGGTGGCTCAGGCATACAGGTAGCAGCAGCCTTAAGAAGACATGTCCTGTTTAATTTATATATTTATTAAAAAAAATGATTTCTCTCCCTTAAAATCTATTGGGGAAATAATGATGTACTGAAGCGCATAAATGAAAATATGTTTACGACAGGAATTTTTTTGTTTGTTTTTTTCAAATTCAGCCATTTTTCTAAGTTTCAGAAAAATGTACTTACCAAGCTTCAGTCTGATGACAGGGCTTTTAAATGCACTGCAGCACTGTTCTGCAGTAATATTACAGAACAATCTTCATCGAGTCAATCCAATCTGATGGTAATAATGTGATATGTTCAATATTTCCACTTCGATACTCTGGAACTGTATTAAAGCTTGGTATGTCATAAGATCAGTGGGTTAAATTTAATGCAAAAGGACAAAAATCTCTCTTAACTCTAAAGGTCAACACTCCACGTAGCAGTGTTCTAATGTTCAAGGGGCTCCTTCACTAAAATATCCCACATTTTCATCTCTTGCTTTTTGAATTGCCAGCATGAGGATGACACCCACCTGCCTAATTTCCCATTCCTCAACCCTATAATAGAGCTCTGTTTCAATTTAAAAAATGCTGCAAAAGGTTGCCCTGTCACAGAAACAGTAATAATTTAGCTGTAAGTCCATTTATCTCATGCAACTCTAATTATTTTAACCACTATGTTGGAGCACTAGTTTAGTCAGACAGGTCAAAAAGCATCACAGATGAAAGAAAGTAAATGGCAAATCACATTCGCTGACGAATCGTCAATTGCGGTCCGGCCAAAGAGACTAACTGCCTTCTAAGTAGGCATGACTTGATTCAATCAGTCTGCCCTCTGCTATCTTTCCCCACACTCTACCCATCTCAATTCCCCATCTCATTTGTTGATCGTCGGTTGCCATTTATTTGATTGAACGTGCCGAGAGGTTGAATTAGATGGCCAAAATTGAGGAGTGATTATAGGACAATTTGTCTCGGGTTTGCTTCCTATCTCGTGTGCTGCTGACTGAGGTCAGATCATCATTTCCTATTATATGAAACATGTTGACATTAAAGATTCATTTAGCTGGATAAGATACGCCCTCATAGTGTCCCTTGGTGCTACAATTCAAGTGTGGACATAATTTTCCGCTTTAAAGAAGAAGTGTATTTTCTATGAATCTGGATTTGTGCCTCACTTTTAAAGTAGGTTTTATCGGAGGAAATGGACTTTATATGAGACAATATGTTGCTGTCTGCAGCACTGGCACTTAATGTGAACTCTATAGTGCGTTTCCTGTTGACAGCAGTGATTATTTTGGCTGCTACTTTAGATTTAATGTTAGTGTTTAGTCTACAAATGGTTATTATTTTATTGTCACATAACTCTTTTGAGATGTACTTTGGAGCATTTTATGCCTCCGTTTAACAGACCGGCCAGATTTGAACCTATGCTGCCTGCCTTTAGAACAGCTGGGATTCAGGAACCTAATAAATAGGCTATCTGCACCTCTATGTTAAGTCATCGCCTTCTGAAGTTTGAGTCAAGTTTGGCCAACAAAACCATGAAATTTCCACCCAATATTAAAATAGCTCAATCCAGGTTTCAGAGAGCTGGAGCTCTTTTATTGACAGTTTCAGTCAAGTGACCCAGAATCCTGAAGGTCCAAAAGACTGTCATCATTAAAAACTACGTGGAGCTGCAGCACCAGCTCTTCAATTTTCTGTAACGAAATGCTTACATAATACAAGTTACAATGATAGTTTGTCATGCAACAGGGTGCACAATAAAGTTAAACTAATCCATCAAGTACAGAAAATCAGAGGCATTACGTGTCATATATTATGCAAAATCCGCAGTTTTCATCCACCTAAACATGAGAAAAATCCCTTCCTTTCCTCTTTTGCTGGCTCTCCCTTTCAGAAAATGTTTTCCGCAAACAGGCCATTTATCTATATATCAGCCACCCCCCAAAGTGGGAGCCACAGTAAACATTGGAGCACAGTGTTGCCAAGATACACTCCTTGAAAGGCAAAGGTCAAGAAGGCTACACTAAAAAAACTGCCTGTTCCAAGCAGGGCTATAATGGGGGGTTTATAGACATGCTTAATCAAATGTCTGAGTGGAAAGTAAGTAATTTATACAATTAGTCAAGGTTTTATTTTTTGGATCTGCTGCATTAAAAAGTCTAAATTAATGGGTAGATTGCCAGGCACTAATTTCACAAGACATTTTGTTATCAGGAATTTAATTTCAACCACTTTTTTCTTGTTTTTGTCATGTGGAAAAAGGTAGCCAAATACTTTCTCCATTTTTTTTTTTTTTTTGTATTTTGCAAAATTAGGACAAGTTCATAGACACACAGTTCCTCAGCCCCACCTCTTTTACCACTCTCCTACCAGCCTTGCAGCTGTCCACCACCTCAGTTTTGACAAGCGCACAGAAGTTGACAAAAAAGCCATGATTAAAAAGGAAAAAAAAAAAAAAAAAAAAAAAAAGTGCCTCCCTCGGCTGTTTGCCTCCCCACGCCTTTCTCCCCCCCCCCCCCCCCCCCCCCCCCCATTCTCCCACTCTGTCAGCACAGGCACGGTCTGGGAGGACAGAAATGGCTTTTTGAGTGACATGGGCTGGCTATGCCATTTGCCGTGTCAACTGGTGAAAGAGAAAAGGAGGTGGAGACAAATGATGATGGCCCCTGCCATGAATGTCCCGCGCCCCTTCTCGCTTTCAGTCGCCATCTTTCCCCCCCGAGGTCACTGAAGTCCAGATAACATTGCTTCAATGCCAAATGCCAGTTGGTTTAGAAGTGTGTTTTTGTTTTGTTATTGAGGTTGTTTTCCTCATCTGAAATACAGCTCAGCCTCATTTACGTCTCCAACCTTCGAATGTGTTTTCCCCCTACACAGAGCCTCTTACATGAAGGTACAACTTCTCAATGAAACACCTTTTAGCGTATGCAGAAATTCAAGTAAATAATGTAGGCCAGCGGTGAATAATGAACCTGCTTACATAACTATCCCTGTCTGTCTGGTTTCCCTTTGAAGTAGGAGGAAAAACACTTTAATAGTTTTACTGTAATCCAGTTTCTAAAGTTGTCAATCATTTATACGCTCCATTCCCCTGTTTTTGAGGAGACTCTCTTTCACTCTTTTCAGCCACAGCAGGCAGTGCACTTTATACCCAGTCAGGAATCATGTAACCGCACTGTTTTCCCAACACGGGGCTATCGATAGCACGCCACCGCAGACTGGTCATTCCAGCCACAGCATCATTAATATTTAAAATTCCATTATGAAATCTTAAAGGGATTCATAAAGCAGTGGCAAATGGAGCATGAGGAAAGGAACAGCAACAGTAACACGTGGCGGGTAGAAGTTGAGGGTTGAGTGCTTTGACCAACGAAATCGTCAAAGTCTTGAGTCAGAGCTCACGTTCAAACCAGGCGAGATTTAGCCATAGCATAAGTAAAATAGAGGGTTTGGGACTTGAACATTGCTAATGTGCTTGTGCAATGGAAGTGTGGCTGCATTTTTTGTGATTAACAAAGAAATATTGGACGTTACTTTCTTTTTGCTCTCCATAAAGTTTAATCTTCCCAAGTATCAAGTCAGCTCCTAGGTTTCTGGTAGTACTGAGGCTTGCACTCAATTTTCACACTTCTGAGAATTATCCCTTTCATCTGCAGCATGCTGATCGTTACAGATATTTGAGACAATATTCTTGTAGTTCTTTCTTCCTATCAATCCAGCTGCTGTGCTGTTGGAACCAAATCTAAAAAGAAACACCCATTGTTTGCACTGTAGTACAGCAAAAATAAGAATCTTCCTCCCCCGCTGGGATACTTGTTTTCAAAATCCTGTAATGACACCATTTTTATGTGTTATTCTTTTTGATGCTTTTCACATGAATGCATGATGAGCATTGTTCGGCACTCAAATCATCCCCTTCATTGTGCAAAAATAGGCATGCTGGAAGATTATGCCGAAAGCCGTGTTATAGAAAAATAAGACTGAACATAAAGAAATCAGGATGCCTGTAGTTTAGGATGGAGGGGTTGTACTTTTATAACAGTAACCACAATATAGCTAGCCCTTTCCATAGCTGATTTAAAATAGGTTTTAACATAATGGAGTACAATTATTCTGTGTGTTATTTTTGAAAATAAAGTGGTGTGATTCAGATGAACCATTTTCACCATGCTGTGCACAATAGCGGCCATTTGTACAAAGTAATGACCTTCAATTTGCATGCTGTTTATCGCCTCTTCTTCAGTGGAAGCAAACAGGAAAAAATGGTTATAAAATCATTCCATTGTAATTTCCCCATGTCTTTGTTGCTGCTGCACTGCTCAGCGATTGCAAAATAATGGCCAAGGCTTTATTGGTTATGTACTCTGAGGTATATGTGTAAATGGATCTGCAGGAAAGCAGCGCTGTCATTTCAGAGGTAATGTGGCTTAATGCCCTCTCCAATCATTTTGACCACCCTCTAAGTGTGCTCAATGCAGCTTGACTGCTCCCGCCAAGGCTTTCGTTGCTCCAGGCGGCGATTTTCGAGATTTGGACTCTTACCTCTCATTGCTTTTTTGATACCCCAGGGCGCTGAGAAGCTGCGAGTCTCAACCTGGAACCTGGTGTACCTTTGGGAGCTCAGTGAAAAATGCTTAAAAATCAAATTCAGATTCTTCTCCTTTATGTGCAATGCTATTTTAATGTGGACTACCCTGGCTTTTGGTCATGCCACTGCACTGTGACATTTGGGGGGCATTGTGTTCCCAGATTCTGTCTGTTCAGAAGTGGGTCCGTTGCATAAGTGTGAAACTATAAGAACACTTAAAAGGGTTTTGCTCATATTTTTTGACAAATGTCCCCTCTGACTCAATGTTATTCTGATTGGATTTTTGAAGTCAGTCAAAAGTCAAGGTTATGAGGCCGCTTGGTCATCCCTTGCTTGAGAACTGTGTTTCTTAAGAATGCTTTGACGGATCTTCTTCAATTCAGATCATCTCCACTGGTAAATGATGATCTGATTAGATTTTGAAGGCCATATGTTGAAGTCCCGTGTTCAACCTTTGCTCAAGAATACTCCCTCAGGAATGCTTTGAGACTTCTTCAAGTCGTGCTCAAATGGCTACTTTGACTTAAGGATAAACTGATGTTGTAAGCTCAAATTTGAAGGTCAGTCGGCTTCACGGTCACCTCTCGCTTGTGAGCTTCATATCTTAAGAGCAGTATGAGAGATTTTGTTGGTCCAATTTTAGGGTCATGTAACCTCATGTTCATTCCTTACATGTGAGCACTACATTCTAAGAATGGTTTAGGAATTTCTTCATTGTTTCTCCAGACTTTGTACCCATGTCCCCTCAGACTTGAACATAAGCTGATTAGATTTTGAAAGTCAAAGGTAAAGGTTGCGTGGCTCTTGCTTGATATCATTATACCTCAAGATTTTGCTCGTGAACACACCTTTAGGTGTCTGCTGATCTGATTAGATTTTTGAGGTCATTTTTTTTTTATCACTTGCCTAGGGCCCTATAAAATCCTTGCTGTTTTTTCCCAAATTTATTTTTTTCCATATTCCAATTTCTTTTTTTTTTTTCGGTTTAAATTTTTTGAAAATTTGGGTTTTATTATTTTACGCAAATTTAACCCCAAGACACAGTATAAAGTAATGACATATTATCGGTTGCCCTTCAGGTGGTCCTCATAGTATCTTTACGGGTCCAGTCAACAGTATGTTTGTAGAACATTTGGTGGCCTGACACATAATAATCATTGGGAAACTGCTTTGCCCTGTACTTTGGACTTAGTGGAGAGTTTCGTAGCTTCTTTGCCAATTTAGCCCGTGTCTCAGGCGGCAGCTTTTACATGATTGCATTATTAATGAGGGGAGGAGGAGGGGGAGGGGAAGTGAAGCGTGCATTGTCCCCAGCCTTAGTGGCCCCTTTAGAGCATTTTCCCGAAAAATAAGTTCCTTTTTTATTCTGAAAAAAAGGCTTTTACATAAAATGTCGGCAATTTCTGTGATATTCTGCGTTTATTTTGAATTCTGCTTTTAATGTCCAATTCCATGATTCCATCCGCAATTCTGTGATCGACCGGATTTTATAGGGCCTTACCTTAAGTATTAGTACCTCAAAAACCCTTCAATATTTGAACCAAAGTCAGATTAAACTTGAGAATGAGACAACTAGATTTTGTTGGCCTAAGGTAGAGGTCAATGGGCTACATGTTCATCACTTACATCAGAACTCTATATCTCAATAAAGCTCAAAGGGGTTTTTCTTTAAACTTTTCAAGTGTGTCTGCTCTACTCAGGGATGAAGTGGATACAATTTAGAGATAAAATATCAGTCCAACTTTGACATTTCTTACAAAGCATGAACTAACACCCTTACCAGGTAAGATAGCTCCCAATCACAATACCACAAATAACACCCCAGCTTTTCTTGTTGACCCATCACTATACTTTTTCTCTCTGGCTTTTGTCTGCTCCACGGTTTCTTAATTTTACACCCAGTAGTTTGTTTCAGTTTTTATCTGTAGTGGCTCCTCTGTGAGATTGCAGTGACAGAAATAAAACCTGTTCCAAACTAATAACTTTCACAGAGCTATGTGACATTTGCTTTAAATGGCCATTCAATAACTTAGAGTTCAATTTGTGTTTCCCACCCGCAGTTTCACACCACCCAGTTAAGGAAAATTATATGATATTAGTAATATTACAAATGTAGCTCAATATCCATCGACCGGCATGCCATGTCGCCCCTCTCTTAAAAATGAGATGGACTGTAGTTATTGCTGTTATTGATTTTAATAACCAGGCTGTGAAGGCCCAACGTGGAGCCTTTTCTCTTGCTCAGCTTCCTCTTGTGCAGCATGAGGGGCTGTGCTGGTCTTTCATGTGGATAACAAAGGATCTATAAAGTAATTTAACTAAAGGTTTAGCATGATTAGCTTTGCTGACTCTTGAAATTCGTCTCATTTTGTCTCTGAACCTCTCCGACGTGGTAAGTTTTAAATGTATTCTGGGCCTCTTTTGCCTTCAGACCCAGCCATGGAGGCATAATTCAGCTGGCAATACCACAAGTTGTGGATTTAATTTGAAATTTTCTGTATGCAAAGTGTGCCCAATGAGAGATCAAAATTCCTCAAAACACTATTGACCTATTGGGCAGGTTGAGGCGGAGTGACTGATGTTAAATCTAGTCAGCCATTACATTGCTGCAGGTCTCGCATTACTCCATGTCACTGACCCCTTCACTGTGTAGGGACTTGTCAAACCCCCACTGTGTCCAGTCGATGTATATGCTACGGCTTTAGGGTGGAAATGACAGAAAAGTAAGGCCAGAAAGGTCAGCGAGCATCAAAAAGGCTTGCAGGTTCAAACAAGGCTCCATTTCCTTTTAGCCCCAAGAACACAACCTTGGTCTTTTGTCCTTTAAAAGGGCTCTTTCTCAGAGACCATTTAGAGGTTGTATGTTATAAATTCTGATAGGTTAAAGATAGGAAAAGGTATTGTTTGGTTTGATTGTTCTTAAAAAAACTGGTGCTGATGTTGATGCTTATAAAGTGGTGCAAATGCCCAAATGGTTCCTGAATTTAGACATTGCCTTCTCTCTTTTGATAAGAAGTATGACTTAAGATTATTTAATGCATACCTTTAAATACCAACAGTGTTTTGTAATTATTAAATATTTTCATTGGCACCTCCCTTAGCTCTCCAGGTCACCTTGGAAGGCAAAGTTAAACCACAGATAAGTAGAAATGTTTCAAAAGTATCAATAGAAAAAAGCTAAACACTGAAGAAAACTTTAGACAGGCTGGCGGAATAGAAAACAATCAGACTCAAAATACCAGAAATTAAGGATTACAGTGGTTAGGCAAAAACTATCTGATTCTAGAAGGTGAATTTTTGAAGAACTTCTGCTTACTGTTTCATTTAAGATGGTTTTATGAAAGTATTTAATTTGAGTTAGGTTGACAGGTAGAGCTGGGCTTCATCTTCATGGCGACGAAATGGGGCTTTTCCACTACATTGTATTGACTCAAGCTGACTTGACTCTACTTGGTTTTTCTGGTTTTCCATTTGAGGTTGCACCTTTTACCTGGCACAGATTTTCGTTTCTCCCTTCGCTAAGGTTCCAAGCAAGCTAAGCCAAGACTAAAATGTGACATGAAGACACTGCTGTCGCACTGAATTTTCATGGTATTGCCACAATGACATGGGAGTATCCAACGTGAAAATGAAGTGCCTCTCATGGTTGGCTCTGTAATGCTGTATGACTCACCAAACTTTCTTCTGCTTTCAATGGTATGTTACTTTGTGGCTTACAACTTTCTCTGGGGTGAGACTTGTCCTCTTACGGTTACATAAAGCCACAAACCAAGGTAGGGTTTCTAACCTCCAGTTGGGATGGTAATGTACCTTCATCACCCCTACCCCTGAAAGGCCATCACTGCTGACAAGTAAACTTGAGTAAATGATGAAGTTGAAGTAGATGGATGATGAACAGAAGAGCCGTGAGGACAGAACCCTGGGGAACACCTGTTGTACAAAGACAGTGGATATAAAGGTGCACAGCCTGAGCAATGTGTCAGCAGAAACTACACAGCTGTGAGTTTTGGTACATATCCCAGAGCCCTGAATAAAATTAAAATCCGCCCTAAATAATGTCATTCTGTGGCCTAAGATTTATCCTCAGCAAACAGCTATAACAAAGTGGCACTCAGATTCACTCTTGTTCCAGATTGTTTGTCCCAAGCAAAGCGACAGATGTGTTTTGACGATACTCCTCTTAAGATGTCTGCAGCAGCCTTGAGACTCGCCCCAGCAGGAGGTCTCTCAATAATTTATGGCTGTAGTTTGGTGGGTCTTCTGTAGGTCATTCGCAGAGGACAACACCAACTCTGGATCCCATCGACTCACCATTGACCTCCACCTTTTCTCTCTGTCTTTGCTCTGACTCATTTTTTATGAAGGCTTCATAAGTCTTTTAAAGCTCAGTTTTCAAAGGCGGTTCTCTGCATGTTTAAATTTCTCTTTTTGGCTGTTTTTTGGAGCTGCTGGGAGCTCAGGCTACAGAGATGAATTACTGCAGCAAGACTCGACTTGATTCCTGTGCATTTTGTTTTCTTTTTATTTTCTTTCATTGTCTTCCTTTTTTGATTCGTCATTGTCTTTCTTTGATCATCCTTTTTTTCTGTGTTTTTCATCTTTGGTTTGGTTTCCTTATTTCCTTGATGTTCATTTTTTTGTTGTCTTTCTCTCATCTTTATTTTTTTCTCTGTTTTTTTGTGATCTATTTTCTTGATTTGGAAAAAAAAAAATTCTAGTTTCTTTTGTCTTTCTTTTGTCTTTCTTTCATTCATTTGATCTTTTTTCTGTCTTTCTTCCCTTGTGGTACTTTCTTTCTTTCTTTACCATTGTTTTTTTAATTTCATTTTCTCTTTTTTTCCTCTCATCTCTTGGTATTTGTCTTCTGATACTTCTTTTGTTTTTCTTTCTTTATTTTGAACCATTTCATTTTTCTCTTTTTAACTGTTTCTTTCATCTTGTCATCTTATCTTTATTTACTTATATTTATATGTCTTTTTGTTTTTCTTTAATCATTTCTTTCCTGTCTCTCTAGCTGTTCATTTTCATAATTCTATCCTTCTTGTTTTTTTTTTTTGTTTTTTCTTTTATCTGTTCCTGTTTTCTGTTTTTCCTTTGTTGTGCCTCGGATGCTTTATTTATCCCTAGTTTTGTCTTATTTTTCCCTCTCTCTTCCTATTGTCTTCATTTTTCTGTTCTTGTCTCTCATTCCTTTTCTCTTTTTCCTTTTCCTTCTTTTTCTTTTTTTGTTGATTTTGTTCTTTTCACAGTTTTTTTCAGTTTTCCCTTCAGTTTCATCTTGTAACTTTTATTATTCTTTATTTCACTGCTATGTTGTTGTTTTGCTGTTTTCTGTTATTCTGACTCAATTTTAGCTTTATTAATTTCTCCCCTTTTTTGTTCAGTTTTTTTATACAAGTTTTTTTTTTTTTCAATTATTTCTTCTTCCTCTCTCTCGTTTTCTCTTTTGCCAAGCTTTATTTCTTTTTTTTTCTTCTTTTTTGATTGCTTTGATTTTCTTGTTTCTGTGATTACTTGAGACCACACACAATTAAAATGGCTAACAGTAATGACGTGTAGCACCTGCGTTTTCACAATAGGCAACTTGCCTTAGACCTTCAGTGTGATCATTTAAGAACAAATCCTGCACAGCTGGTAGCATAATAGTGAACATAAAAACAAATCATTGATTTGGTTGACACTGTTGCAAAGCTGAAGATGCATTCAGGACAGTGTGACTGTGTACAGTGTTAGAAACCCAAGCTGATATTTACAGAATTTGTATTTGTTACCGCTGAGTGTATAAATACATTAGTTAAGCATTTGTATAAAAAGGCCTGTGTGATTTATTATCTGTCAAGTTTTCAAACATGCTATCGCTGTTAAATCAGTAAACAGACATGAAAAAAATCCATTTATCAACAACAAAGTGATGACCATCGAAAACAACAATACACTTGGCTGCTACAGTAGCTCCTCTTTGTCTTTGGTCTACTGGAAATGGAACAATGCACTCATTCTTGCTGTATGATGTCTTACTATGGAAGTCCACAAAGACACATCAGTTAAGCTCTATATAAATGGCTGACTTTTGTTCTCCATTTCCTCCGAAATCCCTTTGTGATTCTTTGAAAAAAATAGCTTGAAGTCAACCTAAAAGCCCTGTGTTGACAGGATATAGCAACCGCCTTTGGAGGACTGCAATACCAAATCAATTAATCTCCCAGTTGTATTACCTGGAAGCAGATCCAACTCACCATGGATACGTATGCTCCATACTCCATCTTCTCTACCATAACCCTTTCTACCAGCCTCCTTTCATGCACCTGTTCTGTCAGAAAGCTGATGCGAGGCAAACATCCATTATCTATCGATAAAAGAAAAACTCATTAATGGGCGTCAGGCAGGTTTAATGGTGGGGATCATGCTTGTTTGCCTGACCGTTAATGGCCCTGGCTATTAGAGCAGCCGTTTGACTTTTCCCCACCCTGCCACCGACAGACAGCAGCCCGCCACTGACAGTGATGCATGGGACCCCCTGAGTCACATTGATCACCCTGGGAGAGTCCATACCTACATAGGCACCCATACAAACACAATAGTGTCCTATTGTTCTGTGTAAGCCATGTAAACCAGTGCTAAATTGGTGAAAACCGTTGGGAAACGAATTAAAAGATATGAACCTAATTTATGGGTTATTTTGGTGACTTTGTTGGTTGTTGTAGACAGACCAGGGTTTTTCATAAACTTTTTGATTTAATGTTATGTTCTCTCTCCTAGCTTTAAGGTTGTAATTCAAGTTTAATTCGAGTTTTGGGGCCTTTGGTGCTGTTGTTAAATATTGTGAAAAACAGATTTTTCAAGACTTGCCTCTTAGGCTCTGGTGGTATTTCATCATAGCTATTTTCTCCGTCAAGAACCAGATGTTTGTTATTCCCATGTCAATTTGCAGTTTTAGATATAACTGTACCTTAATGCTCTATTGCAGGTGTGTTTCCTTTTTCCATGTACTTCCTTTCTAAAATTGAAAGAGATGGACATATCAAACACTGATTTATTCGCTATAGTTTTGAAGTCTTGTAGGAACGGTCATTGTGCCGTAGCAGCTGGTTTGGGTGCTTAATATTCTCCAGGTTAAACGAAAGAGATTAGTTTGCCGTATCAAACAACACATCATTTTTGTAGAGATCAACATGGAGATTCAGTCATCCATCTATCAAGTTCTAAAGAGATGCTGTCATTTTCTGCACGTTCTCTGTTCTCTATCCATCTTTGTATTATTAGAGGATAGCATACAACTATCAGAGTAGAAGTCTGCTAATGCATTTTAACACAAGTATCTCAACAATCGAAACAAAGTTCCCCTGGTGCTCATTTTTTCCCACCTACCCCACTCCTTAATGTCCCAACCCAGTGCAACAGCTTTTAGAACTAAAATACATTCAGACAGCCATTCCACATTTTTCAAAGTGTCTAATTTTTTTTATAGCACTGCTGAAAAAAAATACTTTTTTGCTTTCGAAAGTATTTTGGTTCTCCTTGTGATGTATTATTCTGACAAAATTCCACCATTGTGCCTCTAAAAGTAGCGTCCCTGTATGGGCAATAACACAGAGCTGGAAACAACAAACTTTGAGGTATTTTTATTTCATTTTTCAAAGACACAGTTTTACTACAGATACATACCTGTGTTTAATGTCTGAGATAGTACTGGAAAATAGTGTATGTTATACCTTTTAAAGTTCAAATATTATCTTTTTAACATGTTTATATCCTCCCAGATGTCAGCAGAACGTGTTTGTTTTTGTTTCTTGACCCCCAAAATTTGACCCAGATATTTGACTTTGGCGTGCTTCTAAACCATTCTGTTTCAGCCCTGCTCAGAACAGGCAGTTTTGATAACCACACCCCACTCAAGAAGTGGCTGTGGCTTAGCTCTCAAGTGCTGTACTGTCACCATTAGGAGCAAACATAGCTATATTTTTTGACTGTTTAAGCACACATTTTATGAAAGTAGGAGCTGGCAACAAATGGAGGGAAGGAATATTTCCCATGTCGAAGGGTTTGTCAGCAGGTCATGTATGCATGTTTTTATATAAAACCCATTTGCTTGTCAGCTTGCTCAATTGTAAAGAGCCTTGAGATAACACTTGTTATGAATTGGTGCTAAACAAATAAAGATTGATTGACTGATTAATATGGGACCCTAAAGGTTCTATTCAACATTTTCTTTTTCTGTAGTTTCAGGCTTAAATTTTCCAGCTGTCTTCACCGACCTTGTTCACTGATAGTTCATGTGCTAACCTTGGTTGGAAATGGTTGGTGCAACAGGTGTTGTCCTTGGCCTTGAGCTTTGCTGTGCCACAAGCAAATACTCTGGTATCCCACAAGTGTGGAGAACCAAAGGGGAAGCTTCACCTTAAGAAAAACAGTCCGTATTAAACATTTGGTGTTAGTCAGCAAAAATAAAATACCCAGGACTTCTGTTGAAAGTTATTTGATAGAAAGAATAATCCCCCAAACATGACTTTTCATCCATAGCAGTTGTTTTGGTTCACAAAGCGTATCCCAGCAGAACGTCTAAAATAGGTCAATCACTTTAGCTGATGTCAATAAAAGCAGGATCAGTCTCACTGCCCACATTTTACCGCTGCTCAATGACTGGTGACCTCTTTTACCCCTCTGGCCCTAATTCCAATTTTTGCCTCACCTCTCTTTATTGCTCCCAACAGCTGCTCCAACCATGTGAAGATTTCTTTTGTAAATTACAGGCCCCATTAACACGCTATTTACATCCCTGCCTGATCTATGCCATTAAAAGATCAATAGCAGTTTGTTTAATTCATTCATTTATTCTTCCATGTCTCCCCCTCTCTCGTTTTTTAAAGGTGATCTATATTTATAGATTTCTCCCGGAACCCACTGGCCTTTTCCTCTTTCGATTGGACCGCACTGACATGCTAACACATTTAGCCTTTTAATACCCCAGCATGCTTTTTTTTATATAATGCGGAGACAGATGAAGCACTTAAGAAAGAGTGGTGTTTAGTGAGATTAAGGTCTTGTGTGTCAAGTTAACAACACCTGGAAGAGCCGCTTATTACCATAATCAAGTGGCTGATTTTTATTTTGATGGATTTAGCATATGACCCTGTTCCCCAGTCCAGCTGTGCCTCTGTGTTCCATTAACAGCGGTTTATGGGCCTTAGTAATGGCCACGCACTATTGATAATTGGCTGTGAGAAGATTTTAAGAGGGTGACACACAGTCGTAGTGCATGTGGCC
Organism: Cetoscarus ocellatus; assembly: GCA_037902135.1. Classification (NCBI taxonomy): domain Eukaryota; kingdom Metazoa; phylum Chordata; class Actinopteri; order Labriformes; family Labridae; genus Cetoscarus; species Cetoscarus ocellatus. The sequence goes on along the minus strand of JBAMNC010001761.1, from coordinate 209,849 downwards.
TGCTTTAAACTGAATGACAGCACTTTTGACTTAAGCATTAAACTTCCCTAGGGTGTTGTAGTGTCCTTTCAGCAGGTTGTCATTTTTTTACCTCTTCTTTTTGTTGAGCTAAATATACACATTAGAAGGGAGTATATGTTTTTTTTTTTGTTTGTTGGGTAAGTGCTGGCCACTCTGTCAGAACTCCAAATGAAAAAATGTAATAGAAATACACTACACAGGTCTCTAGCCCTACAATCAGGGTGCAAAAATACACCTTCAATACCACCAAATCACATCTTAGCTTGTTTTTGATCCCACAGCAACAGAAGTAAAAATCCCAGACCTCTGCTGCTCTCTTCTTTGCTTGATAAAGATGTGGTTTTGGCTTAAGATCTGTAGTTTTCTTTGTATTTTAAAAGTAGGGCTCTGCCTTGACAAACTTGGCAGAGGTACTCTACGTTATTGTCATCAAGTTTGCAGTTTGCTTCTCACACAGCAGGCAGTTCTCTACAGCCTGAGCGCTCTCATATCAATCCAGTTGTATCTTCATGCTGTATACGTTGCATAAGGCAAGGATATACCGTAATTTCTCAATTATAAAACCCATTTTTTGCTTTTAAATAAGCTCTAATTTTTCGGGTGCATATTATACATGAGTACAAGCAAAATACTTACCGTATTTTGTCTCACAAACATCGCGATTGCAACACATCTGATACAAAAAGCCGAAATATTCTCTTTCTCTGTGAAAACACAGGCAAACACAGAGCGCTGCCATCTTGTGAGCAAGGGGACGCAAAATAGCTGCGCTGTGACTGGTCGACGACATCGGCATGTTGATAGCTGCTCTCTGATTTTCGATACAGTACGACTGAGCATGCTCGGGCAGAAATCGCGTAATTGCGCGTGCGTGAAGCAAAAGATGTTTCCGCATCCGTTTGAGAGAGAAAATCGTGTACGGTATCTGTTGTGAAAATACATAAATTTCATTGATAAAACTTTGAATAAAGGTAATTTTTGAGTTGTCTGAAAGTGTAAGAGGTTTGGGCAAAATTTGGGTGAGTGTTATATTTGAGTACAGTGTTTTTTCAGGCAGAAATCGTGAAAATATGGGTTGTGTGTTATAATTGAGTGCATGTTATAATCGAGAAATTACGGTACATATATATTGCAGTGCTTATGTTTATTTCAGGGCCTATGACACTGGCAGAAACAAATTTGACACAAGGACGAATGACAAGTTTATCTCAGGCGTTACCTTGCTATGGTGATGTGTTTAAAACTGCTAATCAGTCAGCTTGATAATGATTAAACTTTTCTGATTAATGTTTAATTTTGATAGTTTGTAGGAATTTGCTTGCCTCTGTGGTAATTAATTACAAGATATTGTCGTATTTTTGTTGCTGCTGTATTCAAACCTGTACCAGTGAAGCTTTTGTATCTTGAAGGCCCCATCCCACACTATTTTCAAGCTCAATCTTGGACACAAACACACATAAAAGCATCACTCCACAGACTTTCTCAAAGCTATCATGGCTCTCACAAACTCTGTCACACTAACACTATATTTATTACACAGTTGTAGGCGTCCTTTTATTTATTTTACTCGCCGGCCATCTGTCCCCCCCTGCACACTTTGATTCACTTCTCAATTCATCTTTGATTAATTGTCTCCGCCCAACAGGGACATTTTCCTCACTTATTGATTTCCGGTTCAAATCGGATCAAAGTTGTGGATGTACATCTTCGCTCCGGGGCGCCAATGTATCATTTAAAGGCGACTCCTGTGTGTCCGCTAAGAAAAATGAGCCATATAAGCTTAGCTAGCGTGAGAGGGCTAGTATTGAGAGATGATGGACTTTTAGTTGGATGGAGCCGTTCTTACCCCCTCAAATGGAGTTTTCACGCAAGGCTGAGCTCGAGGCGGCGGAGGCTGACCCACGAGTGCTTATTTTTTTTTTTTTTTTCTTCTTAAATCCACATGTGTCGATTGAAAAGGACAAACTGTCTTTTTCATGTGACATCCATGACTCTGAATTAAGGGTCCACAGCTATTGATTTTTTTCTTTTAAGTGAATGGTGAGGGTCGGGAATATGAATTAAGGTATATCTGATTGCTTCGTCCATTTTCGCCACTTTCTCCCCTTCTTGCCCCTTAAGTCAGGGCTTAGGACTGCTCATTGCTTCGAGGAGGTTTGATCTCTTTGCCACCGCACACACTCATAGTACACATCTCCACATCACTTCTTCAATCTTCTCCAAGGCTCACTTTGATAAATGGCTTATTCTGCTGGATGAGCAGAGGACTGTAGGTGGGAATGACTCGCCTCTTTCATTCTCTTTTTTCCTGTGTCTGAATTCAAATTCTGTCAAAGTCTTGTTTGTTTGCTCTGAGTCATGGAGAAGATGATGCCTATGAGTGGATTGTATGACAGTGACTGATGCTGACACCCTGGGTTAAGTTACCTTGTCATATTGGCCATGTGTTTGCTGAAATACAATACTTGCACTCAAAAATTCATTCAAGAGTGACTAAACCCTCAGACTTCAGTGAATACCGGTATTTAGAGGTAGTGTTGGCAAGTCAGGGTCCAAGTAAGTGGTATAGACAATGGATCATTGGATTAATATTTGTGATCTGTAACCCAAATTAAATTGTTAACCATAAAAGCACCATGAAAAAATCTCAAGTTGTTGGTGATTTAACTCTGTGTTGTCACTGCTGTTATATGAATCTGACTGTGGAAAAAGACTGTAAGGTTCAATTTCCTCTTCATCATAATATTTTGACATATTTTCCATGCATTTCTGCCGCTACTTATCAATTAACGGCACTTCTCTTCAGTTATTCTAAGTACATAGTGTGAATCGAGATATGGTGCATTTCATTTGCCTCTAAATTCTAAAACTATGCTATAAATATGTATTTAAAAAACGTCTTTTTGTCACTTGACAAATTAAGTTAAAACATATGTGGGACAATATTTTACCCAGTTTAATGCTACACTCTGCCAGTTAAGATGAGGTTTATGCCTCTGTGGTTTTAACGTAGGCTTAAGTGTAGACTCAACACTTAATTTAACATGAAACTTGTGCATAGCTGGTGCTGGTAAGTTTTATGCTCTTTAGTGTTTTATATGTGTCATCTATGTACAAACCCCAATTCCAATAACGTTGGGACATCATGTAAAAGGTAGATAAAAACAGGACACACTGATTTGCAATTCCCTATCAACTATATTCAGTTCGATGCACTTCAGTGACAAGATACTTAATATTCAAACTTTGTTGTTGTTTTGCAAGCTTATTTTAACTTTGATGCCTGCAACACATTCCCAAAATCAGGGACATGGGAATGTCTATTGTTTTTTTACATCACCTTCCCTTTTTTAAGATGAAGATGTTGCGACAAACCGTGTTAATCCACGGTGGTTTTCCTAATTCCTCCTAAGCCCATGTGGTAATATCCTTTTACAGAATGATGTAAGCTATTAATGCAGTGCTGCCTCAGGGATTGAAGGTCATGGGCATTCAGTGTTGGTTTTCTTACTTGCTGCTTTTTTGCAAAGATTTCTGTGGACTCTCTGAGTCTTTTTTCTTATTATGGACTGTAGATGATGACATTTCTTAATTCCTTGCAACTGCACATTAAGAAAAGGTTCTGTGACTGTTGGACTATCTGCTCATGCAGTTCTTCACAAAGTGATGAACCACTCCCCATCTTTGCTTGAGAACGACTGAGCCTTACAGGGTTGCTCCTTTTATACCCAATCATGACACTCACTTCTCTGTAACTGTCAAGTTCCGCCTTTCCAGGAAGCGATGTGCTGTGAAGACCCACCCACCTTAGTTACTGTTACTAAGGTTGATCAAAATCTGTTGTTGCTGGCCTTTCTCTCATTTGAAACAATTGAGAAGTACTTACTTTTCATCCAGCTTTTATTTACATTTTGGTCATTTGATTCTTTTCCAAATTTTGCCCAAGTGAAAGAATAAAGACAAAGCTATAGTAAGGCGTATAAAGAGAAGTGAAGATCCTTATTAATCTTTCAAAATAATTAAAAATGTAACTACATTAATTCAGACTCTGCCTAAACATTTGACTATGCAACCCAACACAGGCCTTGATGCTTGATTAGGGTTTTCTGATTGGTTGATCAGTCAACCAATCAGAAAACCAACGAAGGGTCTATCAACCTGTTCCCCTGTGAATGCTCCTCACATTTCCCAGTCCTCTGTTGCCCCTGTCCCAGCTTTTTTGGAAGATATTGCAAAACATTAATCACATTTTAAACTTAGTGACTTTTTTGACCAAAAAAAATCAGTTCGAGCATTGTCTTCCTAGTGTATTCGACTGGATTTAAGTAAAAAAAAAGATTTGCACAATATCCAAACGTCATTGAAATTAGGGATTGTAATTGATTACACTTTGAGACTTCTCCCCTTCCCCATGTGCCTGAAATGCCTGTTTTAAACCTTCACCAGATCAGTAAAGACTTGTTATTAGCATATGTCACAAAATTTAGCAGCTAAAGCTATTTACCAGATAACGCACACTGATGCTGCTTCCCTTTGTTAAAGGATAAGTTCGGTTTTTTGACACCTGGACCTTATTTTTAGGATTAAATACGCTCGTAGACTCACCCAGACAATTTCGGCGGAGCTCGGAGTCGTTTTCGAGCAATTTAGATCCATCCGACTGCGTTTTTTTCTCATGCCGTAGTAGCAGACGGAGCCAGAAATCGAAGCCCCTAAATTAGACATTATCTGCTGCGAAACTCACTCCTCCTCTGTTGTGTTTGCCGTGCAATGTCCACAACAACACCACCAGTTAGCCCCCATTCGTGGACGTGCAGTGGTTGCTTGTTCTCTGGCCAGCTGTTCGGCTCTTTCCCTCTGCATCCTCCTTTCAAATAGCTCCTCATCGGTATATTCTGGCCCAATCATTGGATAAATATTCCGCCATGTTGCACAAAAATAGCCGTGTAGCCGTGTAGCCTAGCAACAACAGCGGCTGCGCTCTTGCGGCGCATGTCTATGACGTCAACAAAAGCTACCCATCCTTGTAAAGCGCCGGATGACCATAACAACGAAGTTGAGCTGACATGGTGATAACACTAGCCATTCATTTATAAAATGTAGCTGAAATGAGCGAGTTTCACAGCAGATAATGTCTAATTTAGGGGCTTCGATTTCTGGCCCCGTCTGCTACTACTGGCATGAGAAAAAAACGCTGTCGGATGGATCTAAATTGCTCGAAAACGGCTCCGAGCTCCGCCAAAATTATCTGGGTGAGTCTAGGAGCGTATTTAATCCTAAAAATAAGGTCCAGGTATCAAAAAAACGAACTTATCCTTTAAATTACCCTGTCATATCAACCATGCGTGCACTGTCATACGATACATACAAATTCATTAAAGTGACGAACACTCTAGTAACATCTCTACATAAATATCCCCTGCATCATTTCACTGCTACTTAAACTATTGATACTCTCACTTTGATTCTCTTTTAAACACACTCAGAGGAGAGCTTAGCTAAGTGGCAGAGCACAGTCATCTTCATAGCACCCACTTCCTCGCTGCTTCATGCGAATGAATGAAGACGTGCCAAAGCATCTCCACCCTTCGACATGTTTGCTCTGTTTCCTCACACAAACGTCAGCAGCATGGAGAACGCTGAAGAAATACAACATATGCCACCGTCATTGCCCCTGCTTTAAACTTTTACGACCCGCGCTGGTAATTTTACTCGGGCAGACTTAAATCTATGCTGTGATGACTTTGATCCCAGTTATCGGAATATGCAGTAAAATGGGAAAGTGACAGTGTAGCCTGAGGTGATGATTGAAAGGGCCGACTGACAGATTCATCTCCTCTGTGCCTGGCTTTATGTATATAGCCTTCTCTCTATATTACCACAGAGAGTGTGCAGCGCTTGATATGTGCACTGCGCTGTATTATTAGACTTGGGCCGTTACTTGTGTGCCAGTTTGGGTCGTTGAATACCTTGAACACACAAACAGACACACCCACTTCTCCGTAACCCTGGCTTATTTATCCGTTTGCGTTTTTCCCTCCAGGTTTCTGACTTTGTTTTGTTTAGATGTGGCGATAAAAGGAAATCCCATCGCTTGCCAATTTTTAAATTGCCAGCCCCCACTGTGTTCTTTCATTTTCTTTTAGTGCCCGCTTTGGCTCTGACATGACGTGTCACCTACCGCAGTCTTTTTTGATTTTTTTTTGTTCACTTTCAAACAGCTAAGTGAATTAAATCTGCTACAATTTTAAAACATGCCCCAGGGCCAGGTTTCACTTCAATGGTACCAAATGGCTTTGTCTGTTTGTGCTTGTGTATGTGCTTACACAAACACACTCGTCTTTGTGCGTGAATGTGTATTTTTGCCTTTTTTCTATCTTTTTTTTTTTTCCTCCCGTCCACTGTGTCGACACAATCCCAGCATTTATGAGATTACCAGAGCCCATTTGTGTTCCGGCGGGAGCCATCTTGGCTCGGAGGAGGCCTCCGCTGGGAACCATCTGGGCTCTACTCAGAGCAGTTTCCAGTCCGCCTCTCCTGTCCTCTCTACGTTGTGACCAAAGCTATTTACTTTGTAGGCAGGGGGAACTCAGATTTAATGTGTATCAGTCCTAAAATTTAGATGCTGAGCTCTGATGTGGCAGTTTGTTTGTTTTTTTCATCAAAAGCAGGAAAAGATAGGACGATGGTGTTTTTGCACAAGGAGCAAAGATTCTTTTAAATAAAAATAGAAAAGATGAGTTAATTTATTGAACATTATTATCACAAAACACATTTAAAAGTGATTTACAGTGTTTTAAATGAAGCATTTACAACAGTCTGTGCATTAAAAGTCATAGCATTGAACTCAATTAAGGTATTACTGTACAAAACATACCGTAATTTCTTGATTATTACACGCACTTTTTTGCTTTTAAATAAGCTCTAATTTTCTGGGTGCGTATTATACACGAGTACAAGCAAAATACTTAAAATATTTCATCTCGCCAACATCGCGATTGCAACACATCTGAGCCAAAAAGCCAAAATATTCTCTTACTCTGCGAAAACACAGGCAAACACAGAGCGCTGCCATCTTGTGAGCAAGGGGACACAAAAAAGCTGTGCCGTGATTGGTCGAAGACATCGACATGGTGATAGCTGCTCTCTGATTGGTCGGTACATCTCAGGCAGAAATCAAGCAATTGCACATGTGTGAAGCAAAAGGTGTTTCCGCATCCGTTTGAGAGAGAAAATCATGTTTTTGTTGTTAAAACTTTGAATAAAGGTCGTTTTTGAGTTGTCTGAGAGAGTAAGTTTTGGGCAAAATGTGGGTGCGTGTTATATTCAAGTACCGTATTTTTTCCAGGCAAAAATCGTGAAAATATGGAGTGCGTCTTGTAATCAAGTGTGTGTAATAATCGAGAAATTACGGTAGTTTAATAAAGTGGGATGAAACAGATTTAAATGAAGCAAAAACATAAAATTAAACTGTTCTTTCAGTGTGTTGATAACTTGCAGTGTGAACGTGAACGGTTAAATTATTAGGAAAACTGCATTCACACACTGATGTTTTGGCCAACCTGTGCCCGTATAGATGGAAACTTCAAGCAGCTTCGAGCTATGTCAAGCCACACAGAAATAATTTAATGCAACAGGTTCCTAAATGTCATTGTTGAGCAGCTGTTAAAACAGAGTGAGCCCTCCTGCATGTCTTTTCATTGAGATTTAGAAACAAGCCCGTGCACCCTCTGATCCTCTGATCCCGTTTTATGGTGAGTTATACAACGACACCCTATCCTCCTCCACAAAGGCTGCTCTGTGACTTGATTGTATTACATAAAAACTGTGCCATGGTGCAAAAAGGTTGGTGACCATTCATCTACGGGACTATAAATTTATCAAAACACAGCCAAAAAAAATAGCAAAACACAGAGTTATTAGAAAATACACGATGTTATAAAAGCTAAATGGCTGAAAACAACCCCAAACCATTAAAATTGTCAAGACTGAGCAAATGTGGTCATGATTGGCAATAGCAGCTTTCAGTATAAACAAAGTGTTTCTGGTCCAATTTTTCATATTAACTGCAGCATATTGTACCAGCAGTAGAAGTATGCTCCAATCCTGCCACAAATTTAAAGCCTCTCCAAGCTGATCTTATTCTGCCAGTAAAAACTGGGCCTCCGCTTTTCCTTTTATGAATTAATTTGTCCTACTTAACTTCACATTTGACCTCTTGATTGGCCTCTTTAAACTTGTCCCACTGGATGGTGAAATGCCAGATTCCTTTATATTTAATGATGTTTTTATGGTTTTGGTCATTAGAGGTATAAAGTCCATAATAAAGTGTATTTTTTAAGTTCAGGTTTGGCATTTGCAGCCTATTGAAGTGCTGCAGCAGTTTTATGGAAGAATGTGCTCCTGTCTTAAATATTCACAAACAATTTATCTGCTTTGAACACCAGTTATTATATATATAACAACCACTCACAGCTAATGTCCTTATCATATGTGTAGTGATTCACCTTAAAGCGTGTGTCTCGGATCAGATCCTCTAGACTGTTTATTTTCTTGTTGTTTTTCAGTCAGGTCATGCAATGTTCCATGTCCTCGACTATATTATTGACAATTCTCAGTAGGCCAATTCCTTATTAGTAATGCTGTGTGCAGTCAAGCCAGCCCCCCGGTTGCTGTCATTAGGAAGCTAATTTTCTTTCAATAAGCTTGGTAGTATGTGGTAAATGAAGTTTCCCCTTTAAGTTGTCTGGAAGAACACAGGCCAATTTATTCTATTATGGTGAAGTGAGTGTCCGTGCATCCGAGCTTTTGGCGGTTTTATTCCACATATTCCCGCCTAGGTTGTAATGATACCAGAACTTTAAACAACATTTTGATACTAGATGAAAAAGAAGAAAATCAGTTCCCTTTTTGAAGGAACAACATGTAAGGTAACCAGCTTAAATGTCAATTTTAAAGGTACTTAAACTTTAAACAGGGAGAATGGGAGCCACCCATTTCCACAAAGAGCCTTGTTTGCATGATTTTAGCACACTGGTGCTTTTCCATTTGTGGGATCTGCTCAGATCAGCTTGACTCTACATGGCTTGGTTTTTACGTGCTCTGTTTTCACTACAGTATAGTATAGTACATTACAGTGTTAATTTTGTCAACCGATTTATTTTCATTGTAGTTTTCGTCAACAACCTTTTTTCCCCTGCCGAAAGCTAGACTATAACTAAAAAAGCAAGTGTACATGAACAAAAACTAACTGACATTTTTGTCAACAAATAAAAACTAGAATAAATGCTTGACGGAGACTGAATCCAATCAGACCTAATTTCATCATGTAGAAAGTAGGGACAAGTTAGGAATCACAGCTAATTTGGTTGTGTGGAAAGGTTGGATGAGTTAAGAGGGACATCCAATCACAACTGCCTTAGCTTCATGGTGGCGGGATCCAAGTGTAAAACATGACTTCAGAAATTCAAGGAAACATGCCTTCCACTTTCCACTTCATATTTTAGTCAGTTAAATTTACAGTAGATTTCGTCAACTAAAATGTTGTGAAATTTAATCAACTACAACTAGATTCAAATTAAAACGATTTAGATGACTTAATTGTGACTAAAACTAAAAGATATTTTAGGCAAAAGGCTAAAACTAAATTAAAAAGTGCAGTCAAAATTAACACTGGTACAGTATAGCACCTCTCTCAGGTAGGCTGGGTTGTTATAATGTGGCTGTGCAAACTAAATCGACGTCCTCAAAACAACAAAGGAGGAAACGGAGATGACAGAACTGCCTGTCCTTGTGTGTGTGTTTTTTAACAGTAAGGAAATTAATTTTGTTCAAAAGACAGTTGAAGCAGCAAAGTAACACACTGTTTAAAGCAGAGGTAAGTTTGAGAAATCGCACACCATCAAAGAACTGACAGTGAAGGGCGTTTCATTTCCGTGAATCCACGTCTGATCAACCCAACTCAGAGGTCAGCAATATCTCCACGTCACTTTTGGTCTCTGCTTTGAACCTCACTGGCTGAAAGAAAAGGAAGTCATGGCTTAAAGAAAGAATGGTCCATGTCTTTGCTAACCCTTTGTGATCCTCTCCAGGACTCCAGAAAGCTTTGTACAGGCTGGGAAGAGTGTCTTGTTGACCTCGTGGTAGCTTTCTTCACCCAAACTGAATCCTCACTCGAGATTAGCTGGGATGTGATATGTGTGGAGATTACTTCTGTGCTTGTCTTTGACTTTGTTGCGTTGACAGCTGTATTGTTCAGCTTGGGAGTGATTGTTAGATCTCGCTTTGCTAAGCAAAAGACTGATCAGACTTTAAATCAGAAGTCTTCAGCTTCTCCTACAAGCTCGTTTGTCTTTGTCCTTCCTCTGTTTTTGTTCTTTTTGTTGTGTGATAGTTTTTTTGTTTGGAAGCTTTTGTTATGCAGACTTTGTAATGCTTACATCTCATTTTGTAACACTGTCCTTTTAAGTTTATTTTTGTCTCGAATTTTCTACCTCTGTCGTAAAAGTGACTGGAAAGTCGGTTCCATCCCTTCCATCTTCTCCTTTTTTCTTCCCCAGCGCTCGCCCACTTCCCCATTTGACATTTGGGTCTTCGGAGGACCAGTGGTGCTCTTAATAGCCCTGTTATGCAATGGCTTCTGCACTTGGAGACAAAAAGAGATTAAATGGAGAGAGTATCTGAGATAGGAGTGAGGACGAGAAAGCAGATGAGGTTTAAGTGTACTTAGATTGTATCTCAGTCAGGACCGGAGATGGTTGACAAATGTAGTAGCTGCTCTTTTGTCTTTTCTGGAGGTTTCATCCTGCATTTATACATCCTTGCAAAACTTAAAGTTATTATTTATACCATCCCTCTTAGTCCTTGAGCTTTTGTTGAGTTCCACTCTAACAAGTCTGCTACTACAGAATGTAATATACCTTTTATTCATTTCCCATTTCCATCCAAGTGGAAACCCCATCCAGAAAGTTGAAATATGGATGCCGCCTCCAAATGCCTACGTTGTCAGTTCTATGCTTTATAATAGAACAGATTATGCGTTCATTAATAAACCCTTTTACTCTAGTTGAGAACAAGGCAGAGCAGTTTACAAACTTAATTCCCCTCAGATTTCCCTCGTGGCCGTGTGCCTAAGCAGCGCCAGTCTTAATCGCTTGACTTCTCCCCTATCTCCCCAGCACACCTGCCCTCTCACTTTCTCGCTGACTGAGGCTTTAGAGTAAAGGGAGTTTGAAAAAAAAAAAAAATCGATAGATTCCCCTCCACTTCTTTCCCCGGTCGTCCATCACTTATGAAACAAAATGTAATGAATAGATAATTAGCCCTGAATAGGCAGAATTTGGTCCGAGTCCATCATGGGAAATGTTGTGCGATCTTTCCTACATTGTCAGCAGGGTTAGCTTTTTCACTGCCCTCATTTGTTAGCTTAAGGGAATTGCAACTTGGCTGTCACTAATTGCAAATGATTTACATTACAAAAAAATTAGATGATACCACTTAGAGGCTTAATTAAGGTTGAAGTGCAAACGCGACAATAATTTAAAGCCACTTATACTTATTTGTGCAGGCTTTGGGATTTATGTGCTTATGGGGGTTTTGTTAGCAAATATACACTTTTTAATGAGAAAGCAGGCGGTAGAGCTTAATTGGTCAAATTAAAGTTGGCTTTAGTTTATACAAAGACAAGAGGCCACCACTGGCCTTTTATGCCTCCACGCCGTCAACGTTATATTTTGGGTCGTCCATATGTGCTTTTGGCCAAACTTGTGATGACTAAAAAGCTTTAAATTTTTTTATTAAACTTTGCACAAAGATTCTCTTGGACTGAGAAGTCAAAGTCATTTTGACCCCATGTCAACACCTTGTTATCCCAATATCTCAAAAATACATTCAGGGACTGTCTATAAACTTTAAAAAAAAAAATCAACTCTGATTTAAGAAACAACTGATAATATTTTGGTGGCCTTATGTCAAGGTCATTGAGTCTTGTTTGTATTTATTGCTTGTTCAAGAGAGCTGTGCGTAGTTTTTGTATCATTGGGTCATTGGGATTGTGTTCATTCCTTCCTTTGAACCACAATGTCTAAAGACTACCATGTTGGACTTCCTTTAAATTTTGCACAAGTGTCCACTCTGACTGAGGATATACTCTTATGACTTAAATCCTTTAACTCCCAGATCAACTGTTTGGCAGAGGTCAATAAATTCAAACAAACCTAAACAATTGATATTTTCTATGTGTGAAATGTAAAGGTTTACAAAGCAAAAGGCTATTATTATTATTGCTGTCATTATTATTTTAAATACTTAACTTAACCATTTACAAATACTCAGTATCATCTATTTTAAGTTATTTTTGCTATTTTATTTACAAACATTTCTGCCTTTTCTAGTTGATTTTTGTCCCAAATTTTTGTGCATTTTTATGTCATCATGTAATCAACCGTTAGCATTTAAAACCTTTAAATCCCACAACAAGCAAATATCTGTTTTTTTGGTTTGTTTGTAGTTTTCTCTGTTCCCTGAGGTGTTAACGGAATCAAACAATGGTTTGATTTGTTCTGTTTTTTAAAACATTAAATATCCCTGAATTTATGATGACTAAAGGTCATTTAGGCCTCATATTTATTCCTTACTTGTATATGCAACATCTCAAGAACACTTCAAAAAAATTTTCCTCAGATATTACACAGATGTCCCCTTTGATATGAGGATGAACAGTTTAGATTTATGAGGTCAAGGGTCAAGGTGATGGCCTCATGATCTTCTCTTTCATGAAAACAAGATGCCTCAAGGATGCTTGAGAGGGTTTTTTTTTTTTTTTCAAACGTTGCACAAATGCTCACTCAGGCTTGAGGATGAATTTATTTAACTTTGATGGCCATACGTCAAAGGTTTACATCAAGGATGAACAAATAACATTTTTAAACTCTATGATCGAGGTCTTTGGAATTCTGTCCATGCCTTACTTTGAATCACGATGTCTAAAGACTGCTTCATTGGGGTTTCTTTAAACTTTACAGAAAATGCCCACTCTGGCTGAAGGATACATTCTTTTGGCTTTCATTTCTATACATAGAAGTTCAAGGTCATTGGGCCTCATGTTCATTCCTTACCTGTAAATGCAGTATCTCAACAACACTTGACAGGAGCTCCTTCAAACTTGACATGGTTGTTTGGTGTTTTGGAGAGAAGAACTGCTTGGAGATTTTCTTGAATCTTTACATTCATGTCCACTCTGACTCAAGAATAGACTGATTTGATTTTTGAGAAGATAAGCCAGAGGTTCAGGTCATTGGTCTTCATGTCTTTCTTGCTCATGTTTGTTGTTTTGAGGATTTTCCTTAAACTTTGCACTAATGTCCACTTTGGCTCGAAGATAAATTGATATAACTTTGATGGCCATATGTGAAAGGTTAAGATCATTGAGTTGCATGATCATCCCTTGCTTGTGGATTCAATACATCGAAAACTGATGAAGGGATTTTGTTGTAACTTCATTCAAATGTTCGTTTTGACAGCTGGATGAATGGATGATGTTTTTAAGGTGTATGGTCAGGATCATCTCTTGCTTGTGAATGCGACATCTTGAGAGTGCTTTGAAGGATTTTCTTAAAACTTGGCAGCCATGTCAACTTTAGCGCAAGAGTACAATGCATTTATTTTAAGGCTCCATGTCATTGTTTTTCCAGAGCACCCCAGCCTTTCCTCATACTCCACCTCTTTTGTTGTTCATCTTGCATGGAGCACTTAACTGCCAGAATACTGTGTTTTGTTGTCATAAGAAAGAAGGAAGTGGCAGTAGTAGTTTGGTTGATTTCAATTTGGCTTAAAATGTGTTGACTTTAAATGTTGGCTCTGAATGTGTGCCAAGCTTGACAGCAAGCGCATACTCCTGATTGAGAAATCAACAGCAGAGGACTGAAACAGGATGTATGTGTGCTTGAGTTTGTGTGTCACTGAATCAATACGGAGCACAGGGGCCTCAAATTGATGTGTCTATTTAAGAACAGTGGTGTCTCTTTAAAGGAGCGCACCCCCACCCACTCTCTCTTCATTGCTGTAATGGAATCTCAGACATAATCTCAGACACAGAAAATTAACCGAGCCCCCCCTCTCTTTCTCTTATCACAGGTGGAAGTGGAAGTCGAGAGCATGGACAAAGCGGGCAACTTCATTGGCTGGCTGCACATCGAGGGCGTGAACCTGTCGGTGGCGCTGGTAGAAAGCGCTCTTTCCAAGGTCCACTTCACAGCCGAGCGCAGTGCTTACTACAAAACCTTGGTCTCAGCAGAAGAGGCCTGCCGACAGAGGAAAGAGAAGGTAGGTGTCACTTAAGAGCCACAGCTACTCTACATCCTCTTAAACTTTCAGCGTAATGACTTGACTCCCAGCTGACAAAAAAGCCTGTCCTCATAAAGCCTCCACACTCACACTCATTAAAGTTCCACTTGGATATGCAGCATGACATCTAGTGATGTATAATTTAGGTAGTTACTTCTCTGTCTGAGCATTGTCATCCTGCAAGAGCCATGATGTCATTTTTTTTTTTCAAGAATTTTCACAGCAGCCACACTCGGTCACGCATCAGGTGGTTTTCTTCTCACACCCTTGGCCTGTGGTGACCTTGGTTTTGCCACCTAGTGCGGTCTCTTAGTCGTCTCAGCATAGTACTTCAACCACCTAAATGCAAGTATAGCTCAGTGGGTTATGCAGTGTAGTGCTTAACCCTTTGTATAGGTCCACTCTGCTCAGTGCATTTGTTACATAAAGCACAGTAGTGTCCATTTCTTGCTTACTTAACAACATGTTCACTATAAAGAGAAGCATCATAATGTTATCTAGTTTTAAACAGTTTTTTACTAATATCTCCTTGCAAAGTAATCACCAAATCTGCAAATAATTTAAAATGACCACTTTTAATTGTGCACTGAATATGTTTTGCTGGCTATTTGACTCAATATCATAGCTGTCATTTCGCCACAAGTTTGCAAACTTGATCATGATATACATTGAATTGATTTAACTTATAGCACTCTGGAGCATTTCAAGACTTGCAAAGTTAAATCAATCTAAAACCTAACATTTATTTTCTGAACTTGCGTTGACATTTTTTAGTTGATTACTTAGAAATCAAAATGGTCTATTTTAGTAGATACATGTACTTGAGATACAGAACCAACAAAAAGACAAACATCTGGAGTGATCTGATATTACCTTTGCAGTATTGGTGGCAATTATGGGGTAACTAACCCTACGAAAAACAAAACAACTGCATAACATACCATACGGTACCATGCCCCCCCCCCCCCCCCCCCCCCCCCCCCCCCCCGCATACCAACCAAGCAATACCAAACCATACCATGATGTGACACACTAACACATGCCCAAACTAAAATTTCCCCTTGACCATACTTATGTCTTTAGTATATTGACGCATACTCTTGCAATGCCCTTATCACACCCTATTATACACTCCTATACCCATAGGTACCATGTCTGTATCATACCCATACCAGTGCTCATACTGTATCATACCATACAACAGCATCACATACCCTTGTCCTTGCCATACCCATGAATCATAACATCCCCATTTTTATACAGCACTATACCAAACCATGACAGTACCAATATCAATGTCTTTACCATTACACTGTGTTGTGTCAATGAAACAAACCTTTACGATGCCTTAACCATAACCTACTACAACCATACTATACCATAACTACATGTATGCCTATGCACATGCCCATACTGTACCCATTCTCATATGTTCCGTTACCATTCCATGTCATACACTTGCCCATACTGCAGCATGCCCATACTTTACCATACTCTTTCCATACTATAACCTTGCCCTTACCATACTATACCCACTTCATACCATACCACACCATACCTTACCATCCCCTTACCCGTTTTATACCTTACTAGGAGCCATACAACAGGTCATACTTGGCTTAGGGCCATTATTTAGCCAGGGAAACATTTTTTGGATTGAGAATCTTCTCCCAAGAGTATTCCAGCCTAGACACCAGAAAAACAATCCATGTTACCGACAAATAATGTGCTGCCACATAAGAAACGTCAAGAGACATACAAAAACACATCTCACAGCCAGATGTGTTAGTAACATCCCCTCTTTAAAGCATCCAATGACATCTGCACATTAGTGTGATGCAAATGTAGAAATACTGCAAGACAAACATGATACATCACGCTATCTGACTTGATGAGCATGTGAAATGCTCTCTAAATGTAAAGGGCAGGATTAATGTATTAATTCACTGCAGTTTCGTGTCAGTTTAATCTCTAATCACGCCTTGCCCTTTAACTTAAATCTGTCACTGTTGCATTATCATTTGTCTTTTATCCTGCCATTAACTTTTACCAGTGAACTTTGGTTATCATCAACCTCATTCATGTCACAAACCTCACGATATGGAGTCATGGGGTCGTGAAATGGTGAACTACACTGTTTGGAAATGATCAGAGCATGTACTGGATATTGTTTTTTTGAAATATTGATATTTAATATTTATATGTACTGCACATTTTAGGAACAAGGCAATTTGAAGTGTTGTACAAAATATACGAAAACATAGGAAAACATTTAGAGGTTGTCAAAACAGCTAATTAAACCCCACAAATACAAACAACAATAATGAGGGAGAGGAAAACAACAGCTAAAACAGGCTAAAATATAGCAGACATGTTTGAAAATGAGATGGTACGTTTAAGTGCAGCATAACCATTCAATTGTTGGTAAGAATATATCACAGTTTTATAACTGCATCAAATTAACCAGGACAGCAATACATTTTTTTTCGGATATCTCGTGCCACGCCTGCTTTGACATACATATTGCAGCATTGATAGTTTCCAGTCTTGTGGCACTGGCTTAATCAACATGACTAATGTTTACATCCTGTTTAGATTGAAGGAAACAGTGATATCAGGTACTTTAGACATATAAACATCACCCAGGACTGTATCTTAATCACCTAAAATAGCACATTCTTTTCCGGGGTTGATATTTAAATACTATGTTGTTGGATTTTCCCACCCCTTACACCACTGCAAAGATAAAAATGCAGATAAATGACAGTTTTGTGGTTTGTATGAATTTGGAGTGCTTGGATTCAAAATGCTGCTTTTTGGGAAGTTAGATAGGGAGATATTATTCATTAAAACATATAGATAAATAATAAGCTAATATGAGGGGATTTTGGGATTACTATCAACTGTCACATTGAGTCAGTGATTTAGGTGAGTACAACAATATGCACGGTGTTCATGATTTCAGAAAATATTTTGAAATGTAGGGTCATCAGACCAAAGTAGGCTCATCAGTCCATCCCAGATAAGCTTGGGCCCAGAGAAGCTGGTGGCGTTTCCAGGCATTGTTGAAATATGTCTTTCACTTCGCATGGTAGAGTTTTAAACTTGCACCTTCAGTCATGGCAATGAACTGTGTTAACTGACAGTGTTTTTTCCACAAGTTCCTGGCCCCACATGGTAATATCCCTTGCAGAATAATGTTGGTTTTTACTGCAGTGCTGCCTGAGAAATTGAAGGTCATGGGCATTCAATATTCGCTTCCGGCCTTGTTGCTTTGAGAAACATTTTTGAAATTATTGCTCACGCATTTATTCACAAATTGGCAACACTTGCCCCGTCCTTGATTGTGAACAACTGAACCTTAGAATTTAGGAAGAAGTCTTATTTTGATGAAGTTTAAAAAAGTGATGTTTGTCAGCGATAGGACAAATCTGTTTCGCAATACTCTCTCTGAAACTTACAGTCACAGTTGAGCCTCTGACAGCATTAATCCCCTATTTGCTCCTTTCTGGATTGTTCATTCTGATATGGGGCTTTGTAGATGCATAATTCAGGCTTGCATCCTCTTCAGTTAGTGCATCCAACTGAGATTTAACTGTCTTTTATTAAAAAAAACAAATAGAAATTATTCTTCGTAATACACGTGGCAGGCAACCAAGGCTGTAAACCTCTTCATAGTAAAAAGCAGAGATCAAGGTTTCCATCAAGTAAAAGCCAGTTATTAAAAATATATGATGTCAATCAGTGCTCTCCTTATCATACTTTTCAGCCTAACCCTTGTGTTCTGTCCTAAAATTTCCACACATTGTCCTTGTCAAAGTCACAGCCCCCCCGCCCCCTACAGTGCATTGGGGCAGGTGCTTTCACAACTTTTACCTTCTATCAAAACTGCACAGAGTGTCCATATCCAGACAGAAAGTGTAAAACCTAACGATTCAGACGGACACTCTGATGTATCTGCCATGACTCACCGTTCATTCATTAAAAAGCAACACTTGTCTTTAAGTGTTAATTAGCATGCATACAGCCCCGTTAGTCAAAGCAACATTAACGTGGAAATGCTCCATCTGGGGTCGAGAATAGCTACATATTTCCTGCTATAGCCGAGGCTTCCTTTCCTCAATGGGAGTCCTTTGATGGATGGAGGCCTCTCTCACACTGATCCTGATCTCGCCCTGCATTTTCATTATGGCTCCACGAGTCACCCCTGCCAGATGCATGAAGTGCCCGGCCAGCTGTCATCCTCGCTCCCTTCCTCTCTATCTTTGTAACTCATCTCTTTTACCCTCATTCCCCAGCTCTCCCTCCCCCTTCAGTTTTCTCTCTTTTTTCACTTACTTCTACCTATTTGGGCCCTTTAGGAGACACAAATGCCTGTTCTCGCCACATAAAGGTGATGTATTGCTGCAGCCAAGAAGGAGCTGTGTTCCTTTCTCTCATCTCTGAATCTATCATGTGTATGGCCGGGCAGTATATCCAGTTTTAAAGATATCAGTGAATTTTTAAATGAAGGTAAGGGGAGGCCATTGATGCACAGGTAAATCTTAATACTAAGGCAATATCCCGCCTGTCATGTGAGCACACCAACCCTGCCATGTTGAATTTTGCCCCAGCAAGACGCCACCTCCCCGACACCTCTGACAATTTCACTACCGGTTTCTGACCCCCTTTCGCAACATGAGGACAGATTGACTCCCACCACAAGGTTTTGACTTGAGCCAACCTGAGCGCAGACAGGGCCGAAGAGGAAAGACGACAGAATGAGGCTCCGAGTGGACCAGACTGACAGTGATTATGTTTGATGTTCGTTTGCTGCGGGTTGCTACACGGGTCAAACGCAGCAGGATTTGTTTGTGTGTGTAGAAGAGAGCATGTTTTTACTGGAAGCACATGCCAGTTGGTTGTGTGTGTCTGTGAATGCATCGTATGCAAGTTGGAAGCAGATGAGGAGGGTCTCTGTCTTCTAATTAACCCGTGGGGACCATCCAGAGAAAGCTGAGAGGTTGGCAGTTTTTTTTCCTGGTCCTTCCTCTTTGAAGTCGATGCTAATCTTTGGGTAAGGTGGGTTAGGGCTGGAAATAATGGACCAGAAATCACATTGACATACCGTAATTTCTCGTTTATAACACATATTTTTTTGCTCTTAAATAAGGTCTAATTTTCGGGTGCGTGTTGTACACAAGCACAAGCAAAATATGTAAAATATTTCATTACAACACATTTGATACAAAAAGCCAAAATATTCTCTTACTCTGCGAAACATTCCTGCCAAACTTATGTAATTCTTATAAAACTGACTGTTAAACTGTTCTAATCTAATATTTTGAGTCTTAATTAGTTTACCTTTGTAAAGTGATCTTGTCATTCTCAAGCATTATGGTATCACTCACATGTAAACACAGAGCGCTGCCATCTTGTGAGCAAGGGGACCAAAATACCTGAACTGTGATTGGTAGAAGACATCGGCATGTTGATAGCTGCCCTCTGATTGGCTGGTACACTACGACTGAGCATGCTCTGGCAGAAATCGAGTAAGTGCGCATGCACAAAGCAAAAGGTGTTTCTGCATCCGTTTGAGAGAGAAAATCGTGTACGGTATTTGTTGTGAATATACTGAAATTTCATTGTTTAGAACTTTGAATAAAGGTAATTTTTGAGTTGTCTGAGACAGTAAGGTTCGGGCAAAATGTGGGTGCGTGTTGTAATTAAATACAGTGTTTTTTCCTGGAAAAAAGCATGAAAAAATGGGGTGCATGCTGTAAACGAGGGTGTATTATATATGACAAGTTAAGGTAATTTTTAACAGAGTGGGGAAACATGGCATGATATTTCTTACTGTAAACAAAAAAAAAACAAGACTGTAACTGTACTAGTATTTTAAACATTGATATGACTCCTATAAAATGAAACCATTTGATACCACTGTTTAACACTCAGCCACTATAGTGGGAGTCCCGGACACCCAGTATTGTGCAATTTAAAAAAATTTAAATGCCAGGAAAACACATGCCTTGTTTTAAGTCTCAACACATTAGTAGCTAATATGTAGATTGATGTTGCTGACATTGTCTGTCCTTTAAACATATATATATATTTTTTTTAGCGACGGAAATTTCCCCTTATTTTAAATGATAGAAACTTTGTATTGGCATGTCTTTGCAGCTACAGTAAACATTAGAGCACAGTGTTGGAAAACCTAAGCTACAACAACTTCTCTAAAGTTGGAGAGAGAATCATTTGGATTTTCACTAAAACAGCGTGTTTAGATTTCTAGGTATGCCAACAATCACATATCCGAGTGAATTTTTAGGAAACCAACAACTGAGAAAATATGTTCCATCATCTGAGATCAACATAAACTTGTTGCAAACAGATAAAATATGTGGCTTTTTGTTATGTTTAGTCATATTTTCATTCAAAGAGTCTCGAATCCCAAATTTCTTGCTTGTGATACAAAATAAAATCTAATATATAAAACTTAAATTTTGTACTAGGATTGCACTTTTTAGAAATATTATGTTGTGCTTTATGAGTAAATCACTGTCATTGGTTCTTACTTAAAGCCTTTAACAAAACAGTATCAACAATCATGTCTTTGTCCATATCTTGTTTAAAAATGCATTGACAAACCTTTAGCTTAAGATATTTCCCAGCCCTATGTTCAGCACATTTTGTCTTCTCCCATCACCCCTCTTTGAAGTCCCCCGTGCTGTGGACATGGAAGACATCAGTGCCACTGCATCAGGAATCCCTTAAAGACAACAGCTATGAAGTGGACGTTAGTGTTGGTGTGTGTCCATATGCAAACACACTCATTAAAGACAACTTTGCGTTGGTGGTCCAGCAGGAACAACGAGGGGGGATTGAGGCTTTCTGCAGCAGCATCCTGAACCAAAACTGCTTAGTTCGAGTGACTTAAGTGAATATGAGTTTTTCGCCACAATGAGACCCACGGGACTAAGTGATCCTGTTCTAAATGAAGCAGTCCAAAGGGTTTGAAGAAGAGCCTTTTCTGGAGCTCAGCAGTATTTGATCTTGCAAATCAGCATCTCTTGGAACAATATCTGGAACAGTAAACCCATTTTCCTACACATGCAAAAGGCTCAAATTGCTAATTCTGTTCCCCATTATTCTCTGCTAAGCTATTGTTCACATAAATCTCCTTTAAAGCGTGTCGCCCTGTCAGATCTATTGTCATGCTCTCAGCGGTAACATATTCTTAACTCAGCCACAAGACAGACCTTGGACACTGTTTAAACTTATTTTGTTTTTAACAATGAGTCGACTATTGCCAAGCAGTGCTCATACCCCTCCTCTTAAGTCTCCCGGCTGGTTCTGAGATGCATTCTTGTGTATATTTGAATCTCTCAGGGGCAGAGAAGAAAACAAATTCTTGCTTACCAGGCATCTCTGTAAACAAGACATGTAGCAAAAGCACTACATTTTGTCATTGTAATATGAGACGGCTCATTGCTGCGATTCATGTGATGTTCCAGTATTCCCAACGCTGCAGTAGAGAGAAATAAATTTGACATGATAGCAGCAGTTTGGTTAAAAGTGGATTTGGAGCAGAGGCTTTGACTGCAGAGACACTGGCTGTACTTTCTATTGAAGTTCATCGAATAAAGAGCAGGTATAAAGCACAATGTTTTATTGAAGCCTCAAGAGACATATTTCTTCCATTTTTTCTTTTAAAATCAGAAACAAAAAAATGAAATACTAAGAAATTACATAGTCAGGTAATTAGAGGAAAATCAATTACTCTCTCAGATGCTTTAAGTCTCAGTGCTGATGCCACTGCTAACAATGACTTGAGTTTTCTTCTATTTATTTATGTATTTGCATCACTTGTACCAATTTGAAGGTAGAAGTAAAAAAAGCCGCCCCGTCTGGCATCTCTTGTGGTTAATGGACCCCCTTTTAACAAGTGTCATACAACCCCACTTCAGAAAGTAATGTATTTAAAGTTCCTTAATCTGAAATATGGTCAGCGTGAGACAAGAAGCTGCATTACTTCTGCACAATTTGCCGGGAGTGAAAAAGTGGCACCATGCTAACTAGAATATCCTAAGAGTAATACGCCTGCTTTTGTCAAGTTCTTCATACAATCCTACCTCTTACACACCATAGTGTTCCTCCATCATAATGTTGGTCAAAGAGACTAAAGAGGTTGCAATCTAAAGGAAGTAAAAACGAGGGCCAAGCTGACCGGCACCTCCTGCACTCAACTATTAAAAAGTGCCTCACACAACCCCACTTCTAACATACCTAATTATCCTTTTCAAGTTCCTTTGTCTGAACTATGGTCAGTGAGTCAAGAAGCCCCGTCACTTCTACCCATTTTGAAAGGAGTGAGAAAGAAACCCTCTTGAAATATAAATGCAAGTTGTCAGTGCTGCTTTTCCTTATTCTTCACCCGTCCATCAACGACACTTGTCAAAGCACTTTGAGCATCATTTTGACATTGAGCCCGGTGATGTGTCCTTGGTGGAGCCTGATGGAAGCAAGTAATCTTATTGCAGCTCTGGACCTTTGTCTTTTATACAGTTTTTTGGGTTGCATGTAGACTTTGTAGTCCTGTTGACTTGCCTTACTATGCCTTGGGGCACATTCACAGATCTGACACCTTTATGTCACATGGACCAACCACTTTTACTTTACAAAGCAGTGTTTTCAATATATGGGCTGTATCTGAAGCATACTGATGGCTGCTGAAGTACATTTGTTGACCAAGTGCAGTTATTTGTCACGCTTTGGCTTTCATAGAAAAAAAATATGTGAAATTGGCTGACAAGATAGTATAATACGCAACAAAGAGGCTGTTTTGTATGACTATGGATAAAATGTAGCTTTAGGGTAGTGAGTCTAGGCTAGTGTGTGAGTCACAGGCAGCTCAACACGGTAAGCTTTTGTTTTATTTCAAGTTACTTATGTGTTGACTTAACATAACTTTTAACTTGTTTGAATGAATATGTGAAATCAACTGACAAGATGGTATAATACACAGCAAAGAGCCTATTTTATATGATTATGGATAAGATGTAGCTTTAGGGTAGCAGGTCCATGTTGGTGCGTGGGAGTCACAGGCAGCTCAACACGGCAAGCTTTTTTTATTTCAGGTAACTTATAAGTTGGCTTAACATAACTTTTAACCTGTTTGAGATGGTTGATGGCTGTAAAGTAATGCAATAAAGGGCTAAGGAGTTTATTTGCCAAGTTTAGGCTGTAAATAAACAAAAGCTTGCCATCTTCTCTCTCAACACTTTTCCTCCTCCTACTCCTACACTATATGTGTGTCCTTTCTTGACCGTCAGAGTCCTGCACACTTGATGAAATTAAGAGGGAATTTAGAAAAATACAAAAAAAATTATTTGTGAGTACAGGTCAAATTAAAGTTGTGAATGGGCTTTCCAATTTGACTTTAACAATCAAGAATTAGCTTTTGTCCAGTTGGCTGACGTGCATTGTAAGCATCTACGTTGCCATTTGGATCCTTTTTGTATCAATGCCTCCAGCTAGCTCTCCGAAGGGTCCTTTTTCAGACCAGAATTTCCCATCCCCAGCCCATTCTGCAAATCATCTATGACTTCAAGCTGTTTTCAACGGGTGTGCAAAAAGCAACATCTCCCTGTCCTCCCATCTAAATAGTGTCTTCTTAGCAGTCAGCACATCACACACCTGGCTACACAGGAACACGCTGTGGATGAATCACGATAATTGGGCTTTTAGCAAACCCTAATAGATTTGTGACTCTGAGTCGAGGCTGGAGGAAGTTTTCCTCTCTTGGACCAGTTTCATGCACAACTATGAGTAATGGTTTGCAAGCTCTCCTGGTAATGGCACATCAAAGCTAAAGTATTTGTTTTTGTATATTCAGGGAATTAAAAGAAAATGTTTTGTGCAGTGAGGGATTGTCTTGTGTGACATATGTGGCATTGGGACTCTCAGTCTTCCG
Organism: Cetoscarus ocellatus; assembly: GCA_037902135.1. Lineage (NCBI taxonomy): Eukaryota > Metazoa > Chordata > Actinopteri > Labriformes > Labridae > Cetoscarus > Cetoscarus ocellatus. The sequence goes on along the minus strand of JBAMNC010001761.1, from coordinate 185,530 downwards.
CAGACAGCCTTTGTATAAAACATTCAAGCAGTCTTGTTGGTTTCATGGATGACGGTCTCTTTTCTATTAATTCCATTCTTGGGTCTTTGCAAAGCCTGAAGCTAGTGAAGTGCTTTCAGGGTTTCACTCTTATTCTCTTCCCTTCCCCGTTTTCCTTGGCTTCTCGCAGCGAAATAACCTGTGGCAGTCACCAGGCAATATCATGGAAATATACAGGGGATTAATATTAAAGTAGCTCATCTGTGGAGCCTTCATTTGAAATAGAAGAGTAAATTTAGTTCGTTCTGTTGCTCACTCTACTCACCGTTTCTCCAATTTTAGCTCCTTTTAGCCAAATCCCACTGCTGCCTCTGCGAATTAAGTCCTCTTAACTTCAGCCATTTTGGTGTTAGTCCCGGGCTGTCCCCACTCTGCAGAGAGATTTTTGGCAAACAAGAAATAATTACTTTTATTTCTCTTTCTCACATAAATTGCATTAAACCTTGCAAGGCATTGAGCCTTAATGGCTTTCTGGGGCAAACAGGATGATTGCACCTGTATTACCATTCCAGTCGCCCCTCTCTTTTATCTCTCCAATCTATCGCTAACTGCTGTCATTGTTGCCGAGTGATTTCACAAATGGGGATTCTATGGTGTTGAGACAAGAGCGGTGTCCATGACATGGCCAATCGCAGGAAGTGATTTTCAGTTAATGACCTGTCCTGTCCTTTTGAGAAAGGGACAGGAATGACGGTTAAGGAAACTGCTCCTCATGCCTGTATGAAAAAAGTGCCCCGGCTGCGTATTGTAAGGATGAAGTAGGAAGTTTTTCTTTGAAAGAAAAGTGCTGATGTTTTAAGATCTACTTGGTACTTTGGAGACTTCTTGGGCACTGCATCTTTTTTTCTTACTTCTCCCAACAAAAAGTCAAGTTCAGCTCTCTGCCACGTCACACTTGCTGCGTTAAAATCCTTCTTTACTACAGCCTTGGTCTCTTTAAAATGTTGAGATTATGTGGCCTGTAGGTAGAGTAAGCTTCTTACCTAACAAATTTGCAAGGAAGTATCTACAAACATTCTCACCTGAGGCTTTTAAAGCTGCAGCCCAACCAAGCAAAATCAGTAAAATTGTTGGAAAAGGCACCAAAGTAATAAGTCTGTACTATGCTACTTTTTTACCTTTGTTGGGGGTACCAAGCATACCTGTCCAACCCTAATTCACAGAGTTAGACACACTGCAGGCTGTTGATTGGTTAATGAAATCATCACTTGCCATACAACAGTGGTAAAAAAGGATAATAGACCACACTTTGTGCTGCCAAGATGTCACACCAATATGTAGCCATAAAACAGGCTATGTTGCTGTCACTATTTGGTCCACCTCTTGGTCAACCCCAAGGAAGATTAAAGGTCACTGTACCAAAAGACAGATCCCTTTCTAGGGTATAGTCCTTGGCGTGTAGAAGAGTGCACGGTAAAGAAGTCCTGTCCCTGTATCCTTGTAACTCATCCAGGTGATCTTGGCGACACTGGAAGCTCCTAACATGGCATTCAGGAGTTATATCCTTATCCTAAAGTACAGGATTCATTCAGTTCAATTTCTAACACCAGCAGGCTAATGTGATAAAGAGATATTCTGCAGAAGACTGCACATGTTGCGTGCACCCTATAGGTCATTCATTATGCAAGGGGATGATTAAAACTGCATTTCAGGACAATTTATGCCACACCATGAAACAGTTTTTTTTAGGCATGCTACTATGCTGTAAAAGAGGAAGAATAAGTGTCCTTCATATCTACTAGAAGACCTAAAATTAAATATAAGGGGTATTTCTTAAAGACTGCATTATTACAGCTCCATTTCAGTATATTTTTCTTGGTGACAAGGTCCCACATGCTTCTTTAAAGAGCATTTACATTATGTATCAGCTCAGTCCAGAAGCTCTTTAAAATACTAGGAAACTAATGGGAGAGTTAAACGGTGCCTGTTGCTGCATTTTGCTCAGTCATCTCAAAGATGGAGCACCCGTGGAGAATCATTATGTCACTGGTGATTTGCATTTTTTTGCCCTTCCAGTGATGGGTTGCTAAAACTGTGCCAAAAGTCACAGTACATCACCTCACCCATGGGCCATCTATTTACACTCGTCCAGCTCATGTTTCGAATAAAACATCCTCAGCGTTGCACAGTGCAGCAGAGTAGTAGTCACAAAAGCACTGGAGTCCAAGGTCTTGGCTGCTTCTAAGGGCCGGCATTATCTGTTTGGCTGGAGCTGGAACACAGTGTTTCAGCTGGGAGTAGCAGTGAACAGGTTGGAGCAGTTGGATGACTCACGGTGCTGCAGTCATCAGCCCACTGTGGTCAGATCATTTTTGGAGTCCATGATTTGTGGTACCAACTCTTTTCATAAAAAAAATTACCTGTTTGGGGTTTTTATCCGAGTTTTCACAGGAGTAGAGGCACTTTTGATGCAAGAGCTAATTAAGATAACTCAGAAATGTCAGAATACCAGAGCTTCTGTAGAAAAGAAAACCCACAGTGTCAGAGAATAAATATTGCAATCCAAAAATATGCCTCAAGCAAATCTCATATCAGTTTTGCTTCTTTGCATAAGTTTAATAAAACTAATGTCTTAAAAGTTCGGTTAAAATCTTCATGAAGAGCTGCTGCTTAATTACCTTTTCTGTAAAATCAGGGGTATAAGATGCATCTTTTCTACGTATTTAGTAACAAAAAGGTTGTCTGTGTCCTACTTACACAACCAAAATTCAAGTGGAAAATGTTGATATGCTCCATCATCACTCATTAGTATCACACAGTTACCTCACCAAGTGTAAAGGAACATTTTCCCTTGCTTTGGTATGTTGCAAGTAGTTGCTTTCACAATTCAAAGCTTGCTACAGTTGGACTTAAACCATCCTGGTGGGATGTAAGATCTGCATAGCTTAAACACTTATTAAGAATTTCTTTCTTCTCCATCAGCACTTAAAAAAACATACTGATGATAATGCACCAGCAAATTCAATGATGCATACTTTCTTGTTTTGAGAGCTTTCACAGCGGTGTGGTTAGAGTACACCGAACTACCACCTCAGTCAAAGATGGTAATTGATTGACAATTTTGGTTGAGTGGATACCAGAAATATCTATCAGTATTAGTACTGTAATAATAAGTTAAAAGACATCCACATTTCACAAGTGTTAATATTGTGCATCGCTATTTTTAATTATTGGTTTTATTTATTCATTGTTATTGCAATTGTGCAGGTAGGAAGTAGGACAACAAAGTGCACATAGTGAAAAACAAAGAGCTACTCAACTGCATACAGACTGCTTTGTGGACTTCGCCAGGACACTCAGGACGGCCCTTTTTACCATATAAAAAGCTACAATAGAGCTCCGCCATCATTACACCTTGAGACATTCACATTATTCCTACGGACATAATAACTGTGTCAATTCTCTGTGTTACAGGCTTTTGTGTTAACCCCCTAAAGCACTTTGAATTGCATTATGTGTGAACGGTGCTCTGTAAATACCTTGCCTTTGGATGTGAGAGACGGTAACACTGTGTGCTCCACGTACACACAAAGGCAGATACTTGCATTCTACTGTCCCCTCCTGAGTTTATGCTTCTGATACAACCTTTGGAGATGGAGTAAATTGGGAGTCAGAGCGTTCACCACGTTCCATCTCCACAGCGTTCAGAGGTGAGACCAAAAGTCATGGAGTGTATATTTAATGTCTGGAAACAGCAGTGTGAGCAGGGTTTAAGACACTTGTTGTGTCTGGAGGCAAAGCAGCCCTCTGTAAACATTAGACAGTGCTGGCCAGGAAGTTATTGTAATGTTTTAAACATTGCTAGGAGACAGTACTGGTCTCTCTTAGTCAGTGTCTTCCTTTCCTCCCCTGGACCAAGTGTTACCAGGAAAAAGTAACACTGGCTATGTTTACATGAGAGCTTTAATTCCCCTTTAATTCAGAATAAAACTTAAATCCTCCTTAAAAAGATTAAAAAATGACCTTGTAAACACCTAATTCCGAATGAAAATGACCATTCCGAATTAAACTTAATTCCACTTTAAATCAATTCCGGTCGTTCTGCACATGCTCGTTCCCTTGTCCTGTCGCGATGACACACATATTCCGCGCTGACGGGAGCCTTAGAAGATTTGGGAATAATGAAGAGTGGATGGACCTTTTTAAAATTGAAGCGTCCAAGTTGGACTAGGTTTCCCTGACAGAGATGCTGGAGACCCTGAACTGGAGTTTGCTTTTTTACCAGTAGAGGTAAATGCGTCACGTCCGCCCCATGTCCAATCAGAACTATTCCCAACCCCCAGACCTTAAGTGGATTTGAATGAAGGCGAATAAACGTGTTTTCCATGTAACTCTCAACTCGGAATTACTATTTCCATGTAAACGCGAAGGAGAATACATTAATTCCGAATGATTTAATTCTGAATACTTGCTTCCAAATTAAAAACATCATGTAACCATGGCCACTGACAAATGGAGGCAGGCTGGCCAAATTTCTTCTAATGACCATTTCCATCACCACTAGTGTTCTGGCACTTAAAAAGCTCATTTTTTAAACTCCTGTTCTACCTGCACACCTGTAGCGGCAATTCATGTTTTCTACTAGTTTTGCTTTGATTTGCCTCCAGCTACTCAGCTGCTTACATTAATTATGACAAGGGTCGTCAAAGGTCAAATGAGATTAAATTACAGCTTTTACACTAGATCACAGTGCTCTGAGTTAAATATAAATGGCAGCCAACACAAATAAATACTCAAAGCTCCACTGGTAGCCCCTTCCCTCTAAGATCACTGGTTCAAGGGACCCCATCTTTTACTGGAAATCTTGAACAAATCCAGCGAGACAAAGTTGGCCCCCTTTGCCATCGTGTCAATAAACCAGTAAGATGAAAGTTGCAGGGGTTTGTGGGTAAGTGTGAAAGGACAGCAGGATCGCAGCATGGGGACATTATTGCCTGCAGGGCGGCCACAATGGGAGAGGTGACCCGTGTGAGACCTCACATCAGTGAAAAAGATGGAAAGGACTCGCTGTGCCTTACACATTCCCTCTCTCCCTCTTTTTGCATTTACATTTACGCAACTCCATCACATCCCTCTTCTTTTTACTACGCAGTCATGTTTGTATGGATGCGTGTGTGCGATTTTACTCCAGCTTCATCTCCGCACAAACGGAACCACCTACCACACAAAGCAAAGAGCTGACGGAGGCTTTTTCATATGGCTGAAGGATTACATAATATGATTTCTCAGCGCGCCGTGTACACGCTCACACACTCAAAACTTGGTTGCAGATAGAAGGGGGGCGCCACACGTGCACTCGCCATACTCTCGCTGTCTCCCTCCGCCTCCCTCAAACACTCTTTTGACAGAGCAAACACAGACGTACAAACGGACTCAAAACTCCTGTGATACCCACCCAAATGGAGACGGCGAGCTGGACCCTCCGAGCCTCAAGGCGGAGAGACAGAAAGACGGAGAGGGGGGATCAGCCCAGCCGGTGATGTGTGCGCTTTGTACACCCCCCTTTCTCTCTCCCCCTCCTGCTCTTTCTCTCTCTAAGTCTTCATCCTCCTTTTCCCCAGTTCCAAGTTGCAAATTCAGCAGTCTGTCAGCTCCACTCGCCGTCTTGTTGAATTCACATGCAAACATTCTTTCCGTCCTAATCTGCTTTGAATTTCCTTGAACACACACAGCGGGGCACGCTCATGCAACATGCATTCACCTGCAGAAATGACGCATGCAAACTGCTTTTGATGAGCAAGAAAGTGAATTTAAAAAAAAAAAAAAAAGTCAAAGCTTGGTGAAGCAAGCCCGCCTCAGCAGTCTCACCTTCTGCGCACTAAATTATACATCGACATGAGTTGCAGGATTACGCGCTGACTTTGAAAATGTCATCTGAAAAATGCATCCAGCCGCAAGGACATGAGGACGATCCTGAGGAACACACACTCTCTCAGATGAAATATTCTACTTGATGAAGCGTAAAAACAGGAAGTGGAGCCTTTTTGTTTGGATCAACATTTGCTCACTGAGTGCATTTTGGCTGCACTTATTGTTGCAGCTTTGTGCGATGTGCTCCCTGCTGTGTATGTCCCACTGTGATGGCTGTGCTTTCAGTTGTACTTGCATTTGTGTGCTGTGTCATTGTCATGTAGGATCTTTAAGATGTCCTCTTTAGGGCCAAGAAATATTGACCAAATACCTTATCTTATTCTTTATTCTTGGAGACTGTAGAGATAACAAATAATCATCTCAATACTAGAACTTTGATTTGATTATATTGAAAACCAAACAATATTAGCAGTTATTTGATAACCTAACACACCAGATAGACTGTTTCACATATCTATGAGACATATTTTGCTTTTCTATCTGGGCAAAATCCCAAAGAAACTCATCTGGAAAAGCAGAACCTTTCAAGAAAAAAATCACAAGGTGATTGATCATTTTGTCCATCACATTATTTATGAGCCAATCAGAAGCTTGCAGTCATTTCTGACTTTCAGCACAACTGAACCACACTTGTAGCTACTGCCTCGATGTTCTTACAAGGGTGCAAATGAGCTGGTCATTTTATGACCAGGATCATATGTTTTAGCTTGAAACTTTCCAGGATGGATCAGTCTAATGACAGAAATAGACTCTAAAACAGGGGTGGGCAACTGCCGGCCCGGGGGCCACATGTGGCCCTCCACCTCACTAAATGCAGCCCAACAGCCTTTTCCAAAAGTCAACAAATAGTAAACATGAAGAAAATAATTCTATGTAATCAAGATTGTTATTTTTATTAATTTTTATAAATTATTGAAGAACTTACTTTGCTCCAATAGTTTCCCTAAATGTCTTTCATGAAGCATTAAAACATTATATCAAGTATTACTCCATACTCTCATTAGAAAATGGCAGCAGTTAAATATTTTTGCTGTAAAATTCAGAAAAAAACTCAGCATTTCATTGATTTTAAAATAGCGGAATTGACTTTAATTCCATGTACATTGGCTAAATTAGCTTGAATTTTATGCATAATAACTTCTTTTAGTATTATAATGCTTGAATATTGTTTTATGACTACATTATATTTGTATATTTTGTTTATCAAACATTATTTTTCCACTTTGAGAGTATCTGAAAGTTTATAACAGTGCAGCCCTCAGGCTGAGAAAAACAGTTTTATGTGGCCCTTTGGTAATGAAGTTGCCCATCCCTGCTCCAGAAGATCCATTTGTCTTGCAAGGTTACTTGTTTGATGACATGCCAACAAATGCACAGACAATTTTGGGTAGTTTATTGTTTATAATCAGCAAATTTGTGAACATAACTGACGCTCTTTCTAAATCATTAAAAATCATAAAGGGTAGAGCAATTGTTAAAAGCTGATTTGTGGTATCAAAAGTGCAAATTCTGAATGATCTTTGGTCATAACTATAAACAATAAAGAGAGAGTATAACATTTTCCTGATGTAAATCCCAAGTGTTTGGTGAATCATAGCTGAAAGTCTCTAACCTGACACCCAAGGTGGACCATTCATCACATTTCGTTAGTCCATCAAGGAAACAGGTCATATAAAGTGTTTGGGAATGGGCAGAACCTTTCAAAAGCATATCAGGTGCAGGTGATTGGATGATTGTACCATCAATCACATTCATGACGGGCCAATCAGATATTGTAGCAGGCAGGCTCTTCTGCCACAGGGTAAAAGACAGAACGTGAACCACTTCATATTTTAAAGTCTCTGCACAACATGTCAGAAGTGGAGTGAAAATATCCTTTCTGTTGAGAAGTTGGTAGTGTTTTTATAAGTTATTAATTTATTAACAAAGTGTGGCCCAGATCTGATAAAACTGCCACTGAAGCCATTAGCATCTATGCTAATCTCTGTGGGAACAGTAGCTTTCTGCTGTCATCTTGCTCATAGCTCCAATCTCTTTCTACCTGCCACTTTGGGCCGCTCTTAATCCCTGTAGATTGGAACTTGGCAAGATGGATCTGTCTGATTACAGACATTGAATCAGGCAGCTCCATCTGCACAGCGAGGTTGAAAAATTGCAGTTGCAAAAGTATTTGCACTTTAGTTTGCGAGTTTCGCAAGGATTTAATTTCCATTAATTAATCTGTTGCATCAGAAAATACGGAAATTGGATGCTAACAGTCGTATTAAAACCAAAACTTTTATTTAAAGAGTACTAGTAGCTGTTTTCATTCACTATTTTACATGTTTCTCATGTATTTTTGCAATTTAGATTGCATGCAGGAGTTAATCATCAAATCATTCCAGCCATCAAACATCTGTACTGCTGATTGTTACTTAGTGAGCATACTCTTGTTTTTATAAATTCAGCAAATTTTGTGTATTATTGTGATGTAAAAATGCCAGAAAAAAGTAACATTTCATTTGTCATAGTTGTAAGGCAGTTAATGGAAAAACATTCAACATTGCTGATAACAGTGTCCTTATGAAGTCAGTTTGAAAATTATTTCGTGGACATGTTAAGCCACATATAAGTAGACCTTTTTTATATCCTAAATCTCGTCTGAACATAAACCATTCCGTCTTACACAGTCAATATTTCCCCAGCCCTAATATGACCCCCCTCATGTGTTTGTGCTCATTTGTCTGCATGTCCTTGGCCTTGCGCCTCCCCCTTCTCCAGTCATGCACAGGATTCTTGCAGGCTCTTAGCAGAGGTCCTGAGGGGCAGGTTTCCGGCTGCTTCTGGTTCGTCAGTGCAGAAAAACTCAGGCAAACCCCCCCTCCCTCTGTTCACCACCACCCCCCTCGGCACCCAACACCACCCCATCCCTCTGCTCCCTGGATAAAACAGTGAAAGGCGGTGAAACGCAGGCAGAGAGCATAATGTGCCATGACAAAGTGCATCGCATTATGGCTGATTAACACATGCTCATCTCCACCAGGTCTGCTTGCCTTTACCTCACCTTCCCCATCTCTTTTGGGCATCCCTCTTCACTCTTATTTCCCCCCCCTCTGTTCTCCCCTGTCCCAAATCCTCCCCTCATTTCTGCTGATGAAAGTGAGTGTGAAGGACGTGCACTAACTGGAGTTGGGCTAGTGGATTATTTGCTCTCTCTTCTCTCCCTCTCCTGGTTTCTCCCTCCTGGGACACTGTAAGGAGACACTTTTCCACTTGGTTTGCTGAGGACTGGTTTTGGCTGACTGCTCCCCTACCTTCACTAGAATGGGCACGCTGAAGACAGGCAGCCAGCCTTGAATTTTAACAGCGGCATATTTGACCTCAGACTGCAGAGCCTTGATTAGCCGATTTGCTGCAAAGGTTATTACCACGGCTGATAATGATGCAGTGTTCTGGGTGTTTACTTAAATACTCTACATGTTTATCTGGAACAACTTACCCTTGAAAATATTCCCTTTGGAGTAGCATTTTTCTCTCCTCATGCTTATTTACCCTCATCTTTATGTACTCTTAAAGATTTAGATCCATTAGATGATAGCTAAAACAGCCTCTTACTAATGACATTCCCTTAACCTTGCAGCAGTTTGCACAGCCCACCATGCCTTGATGTATTAGCCACGCCATTCATGTGAACATCCATTAGGGGAAGAAGCACTGATGACATTTTCCCCCAGCAGATAACTGACATTTATACACTTTTGGAGTCATCAGGCGGATGCCGCGAAAACATCCAAGCCTGCACATTTTCCTCGCTGCTGCAGGTGTCCTCTCAAATCGTCCTTGTTAAGAAGCGGGGAGAGGGGAGAAAGGAGCGTGGGCCGTCTGTGTTTGCACTAAAAATACGACGCACGCGACTTACAGTCATTTACACGCACTCTGACATTTTTTAGGGCCCGCGCTCGGAGCAACACTTAACTCCGTTTAATATGGGTCGGCGGTGGAATACCCCTCCCCTTACTCGTTCCCTCCCTCGCTTTTCCTGCTTCACTTGCTCCTCTCTGCTGTCTAATGAAATGCTAAATATTTGTTTCTTGGGGGCACCATTTATATGCACTCTCACTGCTGGTTGGTGGCTGAAACCTTGTCCTATTTAATGAGTTTTGGTTTTATGAGTTTGAGGGCATGATAGAGCTACAGTGGCATAAAAGGGTGGCGTCACCTCTAACCTTGTTAAGCACAGATTCATCTACCTGATTATGATATTGCTTTGGCTGCTCAAGTATACTAGAGTGTTTGCAGTCTTGTCTATTTTCAATGTATTGTGTTTAAGATATATAGATGTATTTTCCAATAAGATATTGGAAAGACAACACTTTTTATATTTATGCAGTTTATGTTGATGTTAATTTAAAAATGGATGCCAGGCTTGATACCAAAATATCCCACTTTTGAATTGTTTCATACTAAAATATAATTCCATGGCATGTCTACAACATGAAAAAAAATCTCTCTTACATGCACCACCTATCAGAAAATGTGCCCAAGGAGGCACACCTGACCCAGGTGTTTGTCCATTCCACTGCCAGCTCCAGTGCATGTCTGTTCAGCTCAACATTAAAGCACAGTGCTAGAGAGCTAAAGCAACATCCACATCTGGAGAGAAGCCTGGTCTGACAAAGCCCATTTAGTTTTACCCTTTTATAGCCTGTTTTGTGCAGGGCTGAAAGAGAGGGGTTTACATGCAGGTCAAGCCTGACATCTGAGCCCAATGTACACATGTTGAAAAGTAGTAGAATACAGGACCTTTGATAAACGCCTTGGGTTTGGATCCTTTGTAAGATGGTTGCCAGCAATGCAAGGCTCCGTCAGCTTTGTTTAACATATACAGTGGTTGCCTCTTCATCGCCGGGGTTAGGTTTCAGACCCACCCGCGATTAGTGAAAATACCCTAGGCATGTTTTTATAACTTTTATGGTACTTTGAAAGACTTTTAAGGACACTCTGATTGACAGAATCAGTATGTATGGGCAAGATTTGAACTCATAAACAATACTGCAGAATGCCGCGAAATGCCTAAAATGTATGCAATATCAAAATGAATAGGTCTTACAGAAGAAAAAAACGTGAAATACCGTGAATATCACGGGGGTTTACTGTATAGACTAAAATTTATGATTATTTATCACAGCAATGTGCCACGTTTTTAATGAAGGTCCCTGGGGCCTCTAGTCTTCTCAGACACAAATAAATGGGGCTCAGAAAATAGGTTGGTCACGGTTGGTGTATTGTAAAATCCACTTTACTGCAGCAACACGCTCTAGAGCTCTAGAGCTCATATACTCGGGTAGTGTTGGGCCCCAAAGTTATTGTTACAAGTCACTGGGACCCCTGTTTGACCAGCCTTGTCTATATTCACAGCCTCTGGGGTTACTTTGACACTGACACAGCATGTGATTTTCATGGACAGGGTCTCAGCATTGCCAAGGGAGCATGCTTTTGGTGGTGAGAACCTCAGAATTTCATACGTGCTTTATGCAGATGATGTTTTTCTGTTGCCTTTTTCAGCCAGATGATCCCTTGAAATGTAGGTAATTTGAAGCCAAACAGAAGGATTGATGGATCCATTCATTTGTTCTGACAGCATGTGTAGTGATGTTGGAAAACAGTTGGCATTCTTACTTATTTACACCCCAGCCACCCAAACTTGGGTGCTTTAGTAATTTGTACTGTTGTGTATTGCAGGAAATCTCATGAATATTTTCTAAACTCTCCAAGTTTGTTGGCAATATTTGGAAACATGTAAAAACTGTGTCAGGCAAAGGTTTTCATTGCTCTTTGCCAGTCCCACCAACTTTGCAAACAGTTGTTTGTGCAGTTGAAACAGTGATTAATCTCCTTTGAAAATATAACCAAAGAGCAATATGTATCTGTAGGTATTGATACCACCAATCATGAAGATAGCTACAATTTTATTACAAATTCAAATAGCTCCATTTTCCTCCTATTTTCATACTTTATTTTATCCCTCCTGACTCTTTGTTTTTATTCAAACTATATATTGAGTTGCCTATTTTTCCAAGTCAAATTCATTGTATGTGTAAATGTGTTTAGAAATAAATACAAATTTTGATTTTGATACACGTTATAAAACTGCACACTATCTGAAATGCACAGTTACGTTGGCAACAATTTAAAAAACAGGATGAAACTGGTGAAAAATGATGGTTGTCCTACCACCCTACATTTGACCCCAATGCCGGTTTTAAAGAATTTGGGGTCTAAATCACTGACGGATCTTAATTTTGGGATTGCTTTTTGAGATTACCCTATTTTAAACACTTTAATCAATTTTTAGAGGTGAATTTAAGTTAAGCAAGGTTTTGTTGGGTTGTAACTGCTTCTTTTTCTTACAGCATATTGCTGACATATTTGTGAGATGTCAATAATGCTCCCCCTCCCTTTTTTGTTTGAAAATATGACCTTAAATCATCAAGTTTTTGTACCTATTTTTCAATTTCTGGTCACTGAAGAAAGTTTTGACAACCTTATTATATGTCAGTGTTGCGTTGAATACATGTTTGATGCCACAGGGAAAAAAATAGCAGTTCTGATCACCACATTTTCAGAAATGTATCGTGTTTAACATTAAAAATTGAAGGTAAATCAAGTACATTAGTGTATATGCACATATAGTGGCAACATTTGGAAAACTGGATGGAGCTACAATCTTAAGCCTTGCAAGGTGCTTTCTATACAGAAAAACAACCTCAATATTAAAATAGTAGATGTTGCATTATTTAAGTCAGTTTGGACTTGAAGCAAAACATAGCCAATATTGGGGTGCATTATCCCCTCATTTGTGGTCCAACAGGTATCACTTTATTTATTGATATTAAGTATTTATTGAGATACTTATCCTGTATTGCCGTTCAGCAGAAAGTATTAAAATACGATTTTCACCTGGTTCTTTTCCAGTCCACTCTGAGCCTCAGTGAAGAGAAGAAGCTTATAGCCAGTTTGGATGCTAACACCTCATCACTTCTCTTTATTACCTGCTCTCACACAGACTCCTCCACACTCTGGCAGAGCGGTCTTGCATGAGCAGCCAATTCCACTTCTAAATGCATTTGCTTATTCTTTTTCCTCTGTTCCCTGCATGATGGCTTCCCTCACTCCCCCCTATTCTTTTGCTTTTCTTACTTTTTTCCTCTTCTCCATGTTATCCATTTGCTCTTGCCGTACTACCCATCCCCATCATAGTTTTTTCCTCTCTTCACCCCCTACCTAATTCAACCTCTTTTTCCTTCTACCCAACCCACTCCTCTCCTGCTTTTTACACTTTACCAATCTAAGCCCTGAGTTAGGTATCCTATTTATTATTCTCCCCTTACCTCACATGCTCTCTGATGCTTTCCTTCTGTGAGGGGAATGCCAAGTGCATTGATTCATTGATGCACTTTTTCCCCCCCTTTACTGTCCTCTGGTCTTTCTAAAGGCATCTCATTTCTGAGTGCGACATTCAGCAAGGGCACTCCTTAAAGAAGCTGGGGATACTTGTTTCTTTGAATGGCTCTCTTGAGGAAAGTTTGCCTTCTTTTCAATTTCAGGTTTTGATTTTATTCATACCTCTCTGAAGGATATTTTTGTGTAGAAACAGGAAGCCACATATCAGCTGTAGTATTAACATAGGAAGTTCCACAGGGCTCTGTTCTCGGAGCCTTTCTTTTGATCAGTTTACATGTGGTTGTAATACCAAGAAACACATGAATTTCTATTTCTATGCTGATGACACACAGCTTTGCTTCTCCTTTGATCTTATTTTGACAGTAATTACATTAATGAATCAACCAACTCCCCTATGTGCTCTGCAGACATAAATAACGGGATTGCAACTAATTTTCTAGAGTTCAATTCAGGAAAGTCAAATTGTAATCACAGACCCAGACTTGCCACAAAACATTTCAACCCATTTTACCTTTTTATTCACAATCCCTGACTCTTGTTTTAACTCTGACTAACAAAAATTATATTTAATATATATCAAATTAATGTAATATTTAAAAACCACAATTTTATTTTTTCATAATTTTCTATTGACTCTTTGGCTTTTTAATTGATTGATACGTGCTTTAAAATTTGTCTTTGTAAAGTGCTTCACAAATAAATGTATTACGATAATCATGGTTATGTACAAATTGCATATAAAGATTCACAAGGCTCTGTTCTTAAACCCTTACTTTCCTCAGTTTAACTTTGGCCGTATCAGTAAGAAACACAATTTCACATGCACTCCAGTAAACGAAAAAACACTGATAAATAACCCACTCAGTAAATAATTGAATGGCAACCAGTTTACTACACTAAAGCTATAAAATCAGATATTAAAGTAAATTGTAGCTTCTTTTTTAAAAGCAATAATACTGTAGTTTGATCATACTTGTTGAAAGTGCTTTTTGACAAAAGAGACACTGGCTATGCTTTTGCTCTTTTATGTTTTATCCCAAATTATTATTTTGGCATTGCCTTGTATTGTTTGTGACTCATGCATCACCAGCCCTTGCTTGATACAAAGCACATTTCTGCCAACTGCAGAGCTGTCAGCTCCCGTTTTTATCTCCCCAACTCATATTTTAGTGTCTTTAGTGGCCTCTCGAGAATCGTCACACCATCCGGAAAAATAAAATATGTTCTCCTGACCACAGTTAAGTTATGAAATGCCAGTGAACAGCAGATTGCTGCTTCTGGTTTGTGGGAAAGCATTCAACATGTTTGTTAAACCTTCAAGAAATGCTAGCCCTTAATGGAAAACGGATGGGTCCTTTTTCATGGGCTGTCAACCTTGGACTGTGGTGACATGCGGAAAGAGGAATAGATGGATGAATACAAGCAAGCAGTGGAGATGTAAGATTGGAAGAATTGCGGTGTTTACGGATTGCTGGCCTGTTTTATCTATGGTTGATTTTAATGACTCAAAATCATTGTGCATTGATAAACACCTTGTTTTTTTATTTATCCAATGTAATGGATTATTTTGGAGTTTCTGAAGCAGTGATCTTTCTAAACAACCAAGGTTTGCCTGCTACTGAAGATTTTTCTTAACTGTTAGTTTGTAAGATAAGGTATAGATTACTTTGTTATTCAGTATAATGACAGACCACATGAGATGTTTAATTTGATTGGTTGATTCAATCCATTTCACCTGTCCATCTGGAAAAGAGCCCATAGAAAGTGTTTGGAAATGGGTGGAACTTTTTAATAAGCATATCCCACAGTTGATTGGACAATCATTCCATCAGTCACGTTCATTAAGGGCCAATCAGATAATGGAGTAGGCGGGCACTACTGCCATTGCCGTAAAGGACAAAACGTGAGCCACTTCGTTAAACAAATTCTTGGCAAAACATGTCAGAAATGAGACGAAAATATCCTTTCTATTGAGAGGTTTGTTGTGTTTTTGATTAAATAAAGAATAATGTTCACATCTGTAAGACTTCTACTGAAGCTGTTAGCATCTATGCTAATCTCTGCACAAACAGACACTCGTAGCTCCCTCCTCTTCCTGATTTACAGGACTCCGATTGGGCCATCCCACTCTGGGCTGCTCACAATCATTGTAGCTTGGCATGATAGATCTGCCTGATTACCGACATTGAATCAGATCCAGCTGCTGCGCAAGGTTATGTCAAGCTAATATGTAGATGTGATATGAACCTCCCAGCAAAACACGTACAAACTGTCCAACTGTCAGTCACTCCAGCTCCGCCCACTTCAGATAATCAAAATGGTGGCATTTTTTGATCTTGCCTCTCCAATGAACTAAAACCTTGAGCACATTTGCAAAGTCAGCAGATAACATCATGACATCAGCATATAATGACTGGTCAGGATCAGGCTCGTGGTCTGTCCTTCCTGTTGGCCAAAACAGGGCATAGTGCTTATCAAGTAGTCTGACTTGGTGCCATAGCAACAGACTAAACATATTACGTTGTCGAATCAAGCCGTTAATCCTATCAGGTAAGAAAGGCATTTATTACAATATCCTTACATTCTCCACATTACATTTAGAATTTGAGCTCTCAGTAGAATGTGTGGTGTCCACCTCCATCTTTTTACCAGGACTCACTACGGTGTTAGTTTTTACAGCACTTTTTAATTTAACTTTAGTTATAGTCTTTTACCTATAATATCTTTTAGTTTTAGCCATAATTTAGTCATCTTAATTTTTTTAATTTTAGTCTAGTTTTAGTTGATGAAATTTCACAACATTTTAGTCGACGAAATCTACTGTAAATTAAGTCGACTAAGATATGAAGTGTGAAGTGTAAGGCATTTTTTATGTTTCCTTGAATTTCTGAAGCCATGTTTTACTCTTGGATAAAATGAAACATGTATTAACCCTTTACTGAATGCTAGAAGAGTTTGAAAGTATAAATTAACAGACACAAATTTAACTTTTGTGTGACTTTTGACAACAAACAGTTCACCTGCTGTACATGAATATATCTATTCATAAAGAGAGTAGCTCTGATTGGATCGCTCCCCAATTTATCCCACCACCACAAAGCTGAGGCAGTTGTGATTGGATGTCCCTCTTAACTCATCCAACCTCTCCACACAACCAGAGTAGCTGTGATTCCTAACTCGTCCCTACTTTCTACATGATGAAATTAGGTCTGATTGGATTTAGTTTCTGTCAAACATTTTCGTCTAGTTTTTATTTGCTGACGAAAATGTCAGTGAATTTTGTTTTTGTCCATGTGCCCTTGTTTTTATTAGTTACTGTCTAGTTTCATCAGGAAAAAAAAAGGTTGTTGACGAAAACTATGACGAAAATAATCAGTCAACAAAATTAACCCTGACTCACAAGCAGTGAATGGCTTTACTAACACAGAAGATGAGAAATCCGAGAGCTCTGTGCCTGTCATCTTTTTCCTCCTATTCACAAATATGCAACTGTCTTCACAAATATTCATGTTTTCAGGGCTTTATGTTGAATCCTTACGCGACCTTCCCATAATTTAGGTCAGTCCTCTGTGTTCAGCCTCCTGGTTCGCTCGCCTGCAGAAAACACTCTAAATCTAGAGAATGGGACCACTCTGCTAGTTTGTGAGTGTTTTTGTGCATTTTTCAGAGTCTCTCTCTCTGTCTCTGTCTCTCTCTCTCTCTCTCATGCCTTAGGGAGAGGCGCACAGTTACATAAAGAGTCTCTCGTCATCACTGCGCTTCCAATTCCCCCCCCGTTGTACCAGCCTCCCTCTTTGCCCCCTTCTCTGCTTTTTTTCTCTTAGTTCCTGTCTTTTTCCCACATTACTTTCTCTTCCTGTTTATTTCTGCTGCTTCCTCTGTGTGTCAGTAGAAGTCTTGCCAGAATATTTTTAGCAGTGTTACAAGTCATTTCCTTAGGTGAAAAGTGTTTTAGCTTTACAGTTCTTACTACAGCTGAAGCACTCTCATAATACCATTTAGGGGAAATATAGCAGTCGGGGGATGAGTGTCCAGGTTGTCAAGTTTCATATCTTGAAATTTATTACTAATATTTTTTTTTACATTTATAAGATATTTACCATTGATCCAAGTCTGTTGATTCACGTCAGAGGCCTTAAATGTCTGTAAACCGTATCATCAGCCCATTTAATGCAAGTTTTTGTGGAAAAAATGTATTAATACCAAACTACCACCATTTTTGCTCTACCACCATCAATGCAGTCTTGGGAATATTAAGCTAAAAATGACTCAATGATGATTTGGCTCCATGTTTTTGCTTTCTGTCTGCAGTGCTCAGCAGAAATGAGTACACCCCTTCAGATTTTGTCAGAAAACTTTTAGTTTCCTTTCAAAATCAATATTTTCCAGGGCATACTATACCACAAAATACTCCCCCAAATGTGAGCCATTGATTGCAAACAAGATTTTTTTCAGACAGAGAGTGAATACAGCTGGATCAGGCATCCTCAGCATATGAAAACTTTTTTTTTTTTTAAATCAAAATCTATTTCTTTATTTTTCAGGGCATAGTGCATAGATGTTCATCAGTTACAGACAAGTTTTATGTAAAGATACGTGTCAACATCTAGCACGTAAATAAAAGAGTAATATTATGATCAAAAATAAAACAATAGAACAAATAAGGAAACATATAACATCAAAAATAATCCCCAGTTGCTGCCAGTGAGCTCATGGACATCGGTATTAGCCTGTCATCACAGTAGTACATGACCTTGGTGAGTTGGTAAGTTGTGGTAATGTCAAATGTACAAGGCTTGAAACATATTTAAAAACTCAGTTTTTTATGTTAGGGACATACTCTGGCAGTCATGGAAATCAAATATATGGACCTAATTTAAGGCAAATTATGGACTTTTTAAGTGGAAATGAGCTTTAATTTGAATTGGTCAACAATAAAGGACATATTTTCTGCATTTTCCCTTTCAGTTTCAGACTGGATCAATCTTTCACTTCTTACATTGTCTGATTTTTCAAACTTTTTCTCAAGAGACTCAGTAAGTGCCATTTTTTTTAAATCTAAGGGCCGCCAGCAGTTTGAACACAGCTCACCATTCCCACCGCGTTAGATGAGGTTTTTACTCTGGCCGACTTCGAAGACAATCCTATCCTCAGTCCACCTACTAGGATGCCGATTATCTCCGTTGTCTCTCAAACCGGTAAAGCATCCGCTCACGAGAGCAGCAGCAGCCCCCTGAATCTCTCTACAAATTGTGAGATCTGGGAAGCATTTCAGAGACTTCAAGAGGCTTTACCTCTGATGTGGTAATATTGCCATATATTTCTCCCCCACCCCTCCTCTATCTGTTTCCCCTCTCTAGCTCTCCCCCCTTGCTTTCCATCGCCGCTCCCTCACCACTGCCAGATCCATATTAACCTCTCTGTCACTCTCTCCACTATCCTGCATCTCTCCCATTCCCCTTAATCCCCAGCAGCTCCGCTCGCCTCCCTCCGCGGCGCCCTCTTTTTTCATTCTTCTTCTATTATTATTTTTTTCTACTTCTTCTTCAATGGAGAGAGCACAGGGAGTGGAAGAACAATGGAGTGGAAGGTGTGATCAGAGAGAAAAATGATCGGGAGTCCTTCTCAGAGGAAGGCAGGGCAGGGAGAGGGAGGAGGGAGAGAGGAGATAACAGCGCCCTGGAAAAACCAGTCTTCATGGCAACACTGTGGTAACTCGGGACAGAGGAGCCTGTTAATTAAAAAGTTGATTAATTGCCTTTTAATTGCATACTTATACATTGTAACATTGAGGTAGTCCTATTTCTTAATCACTTGAGGCCTTTTCCTCTCCTTTCTCTCCTTCGTCTTGTTTCTCTAACATCGCCTCTAATTTCCAGCGATCAGACAAGAAGCGTGCCCTTGCAGACAATAAGCTGCTCTGGTTGATAAACATATCTTACCCAGGAAGGAGGGACGGAACAACAGAGGGCGGAAGGGACACCAGGAGGGCTTAAATGCAGTGTCCATTGTTAATTTCAACCCACTTTCATCCGGCGTGCAGCTAGCACTGTGGGCGTATTTATACAAAGAAACAGGCTTCACCCATTTGGCTTGAAGGTCACGAGAAAGGCTGATGAAGGAGGAGTAAGCAGGAGGAATATGAAAGAAAAATGAAGTAAGAATGTGGAGAGACTCACCCACAAATGAGGAGTCAGTGCTGGAGAAGCAAACAGGGTGATCAAATACAAATAAATGAAATCAGAACCCTGGAAAACACTCTTATTCTTGCTAAGCTGCTACCCAGACAAAGTCCACACGTAGGTGGGTACTCCGTAAGACTGCTCTTTAAAACTAAGCATTTTCCTCCTCTGTTTTGAAAAATGATCCAGTTTACATATGGTAGGTTTTCAAAAACATCCTCATCCACATAAAAACATAAACCTGACCAGCCAAGGTTGTACTTCTGTGGAGCCCAGAGAGGAACAAATAGGGGATTAATGCTGTCAGATGCTCTGCTGTCTTTGTGGATTACATCAGAGAGTAGGGCCAAATCCTGCCATAGAATAATGTGTCAGAATCACCAGCTCTTATAGAATAATTGCCTCAGATCACTAACTGAAAGTGCAGTTAACAGTGATTTTGACACTATAATTTTATGACATTAACATACTAATATTAGCTTATAAGCACTTACTAATTCTGTGAGGTTGAAAGGTTATTGTTTTGTACTTCCCATACTGTCTTTTATTGATCCAAATAAATCCAAAATGCTTGACTCAGCCTGTACTTTTGTACCCTTTTACTTTGTTGGCAGTGTAAGGGGAAGGATCCTCCACTATGACAATGTGTTAACATTATTGATGTGCTGTTCTTGTAAGGACTTTGACATGCAGGTCATGTGTTTGTTAGTTTGTGAACAGGGTAACTCAGAAAGTCAGAAGTGGACTTTGATAAAAAAAATATTTAGGAAATATTGTCATTACACAAAGAAGATGTGATGAGATTTTAGTTGTGATCAAATCCAAATGCAGATCCAGAATGTTTTAAAGGTGCAGTGTGTAGAGTTTGGCATTTGAGCAACATCTATCGTTCAGATTCTAGAATGAGCCCAACCGTAACCAAAATGTCACATCGCTGAGCAACGGAAGCCTGTGAAGACCAAAAGGGATCGTGAACACGGCATCATTTACTAAAGTGACAAGGTTTGTAACCATTATTTTTATAGATTATAGGTCAGTTGTTAGCCGTCTCTACATCCACCGCCGTCCTCTGTCCTCTTCTTTGCCTGCATTCCAGGTAGATTTCAGAACCGGCGGACAGATTCGCGTTTCGTTCTTTTTGTCCCTAAAATCCACCCGTAGACAACATGGCGGATCGTTATGTCGGCCTATATGAACGCGGCCTGCAGTAATGTAAAAAAAAATGTAAAAAACGTTTTATGGGGATGATTGTACTCCTATTTTGACGGACTTTACATACAAATAGAAATATTATATCCTATATTCACCGTTTCTGTTTGGCGAAATGCTGCCAAATTCTACACACTGCACCTTTAAAGTATATGTTATTTTGCGATATATGGAAAATAGTGACAGAAATGCTTTGGCGGAGGCTTGTTCTCTTTGAGTTAGCATATGTTTATTCATTGAGTTTCCTTTCAAATCATATTTGATGATCTATACATAACGAAAAAAAGGTTTCTAAATAATTTGTGAGTGCTCTTCATTTGCATTCGTTTTAACAGCAGTAACCACAGATATTTTTTTTAACATAATGTGTAGTTTTTATTTTCATTTGCCATAGAGTGCAGCAATTTCATTTTCTGATCAAACATAAATCACGCAAACAGATATACACAAATTCAGGACTAAGCAGAAAAAGGAGAAAGGAAAAGAAAAATAAATAAATAAGCACATACATAAATAACACCCAAACTGTACAGCAGTGTGGAAGACTTGTCGGTCTCCTCTATATCAAACCATATTCATACAGTTTTTTCTTTCAGTTTTCAAGTTCTTTTCTCAGTCCACGGGAAAAAGTAACAAATAGTAAATAATACTACGTTCATTTGACCTCTGATGTTGAGGTAAAGGAACCGCAAAGTAACCACAGACATAAGCAGCTAAAGGTCACCAGTAACATGTCTTAAATCTTAAAAAGTCTAACAGTGAGATAACACAGGGGAGAAACCGGCCCTTTGTGTGACATTTTAACCAAAAATTCATGTTTTTCTGTCAGCAAGTGAACACTGTCAACACTGTCTTATAAAATTGTCACCCCAATTTTCCAAAAAGCATTTTTCGTGACACAAAACACAGGTGGCATTTGCACAAAAGGCTAAAAGGCACCAAAAAGCTACATTTTCAAACATCCCTGCCTAAATGTGGACAAAACCTCCTTTCTTGTCAAGACTATCATGATCCATAAAGTTTTTTTTTCTGTCTCCTTGCTTCATTATTCTATCTTTCCTCCGCTTTATAATCTCCCTTTCTCACCACTTCTGCCTCTCTGTCTGCACCATCTAAAGATGGAGCGTCTACATCTTGTGCCCTCTTGCTTGCAGCTGGTCGGCTTTAATTGCACGCTAACTCCCCAGCCCTGCTTTTGTTTTGCTCTGACGACATCTTGCTCGGCTTGATCATCCTTTAATGACCGCCGATAGACACTCTCTGTGCTCCTGTTTGAAAAAAAAAGAAAGTGGCCTACTTGACGTAAGGCTCCATATGCTGGAGTGACTGCCTCCAAGGACAGTGTGTGTGGTTCTCTGTGTGTGTAGTTGTGGTGTATGTGTGTGTTTGATCAGTGGTTATACTCACAGCCCTCAGGCTTTCACTACCATCGGGGTAGTTGGTGGCAATGTGGATTATTTAGTATCAAAGATTTATCATTTAGTAAGTAACAACAGAGGTCAAAACAGAGGTCTCGAGGTCTCAGAATTTTCTTAAGTACCAAACACTCCTTTCTGCTTTCTGATCTTATACATACAGTATTAACTTTAAAGCTTATACACTCCTGATTTAAAATTGCAAGAGTTTACATTTTGCACTGTTTGATCTCAAGAAGGTTCTAAGTAGAGCTTCAAAATGCAAAAAGAAGAAATGAGAGTGAGACAAAAAAAAAATGAGTAAGCAATTTATTGCAAACAACCATTAAACTGAAATAGGCTGTTTTTCAGCTGATCAAAAGTTTAAGACCATAGCTCAACAAACCCAGAAAACCCCCTAAAATAGAAATAAAAAATTTCAAAAAAGGACGCAGTAATGAGTAGCTATTCTTGTTAATCGGCTCAAAAATTTGTTTGGACATGCTTGATGCCAGTATATATACACACGGACAGCACGGTGGAGCAGCAGATAGTGCACGGGCCTTCACAGCAAGAAGGTTGCTGGTTCTGTTCCCCTTGTTGGTCAGGGTCTTCCTTGGTGGTGCTTTCATGTTCTCCCTGTGCATGCATGGGTTCTCTTCAGGCACTCAGGCTTACTCCCACAGACAAGCTCATAGGTTGATTGGTGGCTCCAAATTGCCCTTTGGTGTGGTTGTTAGTGTGAATAGTCGTCTGTTTCTCTATGTGGTCCTGTGATTTGCTTCCTTCGGTCTCCGCTCTGCCTTCTTGTCAGCGGGCGGAAATTCTCATACCCCTTCCTTTCAAGTGAGGTCCCAGTCTGTCTTCATTTCAAGGGTTGTGTAGCCCTTCGTCTTAGCCCTTCCTCCTTACTCTTACAGAGAATTGGGACACCCCTTCACCAGACGTGAACGCGCAAAACCAAGAGCTAAGGGGTAAGACAAGGGCTAAGGGGTACAATTGGGATTCACCCTAAGTCGGAAGAATACTTTATTTTCTTGTAAAATGACACATCTACCTTAACATTTTTTACAGTAATACTTAATTTAAACAGATTTTCTTAATAGTCCTAATAGCCATGTACACATAATGTATCTAAAATGATCTTTCATGGTTCATCACATCACATTTTCATGAAGGATACATTTGAAATTAATGCATTTTTTGAAAGCCTGTTTTGTATTGGCTGTTATAAGTTTTCTTTTAATTTTAAAATACAGATTAAACAATTCCCTGGTATTTGAGGTGCTGGAAAAGCATGAAAATACTCCTTGAGAGTGCTTTAAAAGTGCTTGAGCTTGACCTTGGGTAGGCTACAAATCCCGTCTCTTAAAAATGAGGCCATAGATTAACTTTCTTGCAGTTAATAGTGCTTTTTCAGCAGACCAACATACCTCCCACCCCCACCCCACCCCAACAAGCCTAAGTGGATCAATTCGTGCCAATTTCAAAAGCGTAACATGTAACCACTAGGATACCCTAAGGTCGTTTCAAGCCCTCGGACCGCCTTGCATGTGTATGTGTATGTGTCGCAGAATAACTGAGGTCACATTAGCCGTGTAAGCCGGGGGTTGAGTATCCCCACCGCCGCCTCAGTGATGGGAGAACATCTGTTGGCTGTGATATGAAGCCTGGGAAGTATCTCTTTCTCTCTCCCTCTACCCCCCTTTTTCGCTTACTCTCCTGTTTCTGCGATGAATTCCCCAGCTGCTCGCCTCCCTCCCCGCACCTAAAAAACCCTGTCCCGCGCCACCTGTAAAGTTTTAATGCATAATTTATCTGCTAAGTAACCACATCCGAGAGACTCATCCCTCCATCCCTCCGCTGCTTTTCCCTCCTCTTTTCGCTCACAGTATTTGACTTGAAATGTTATAGTGGTTGGCTTGCTGCGGTGGAAGGTGTTACACGGTGTAAAAACATGGACTGATCACATGGGGTGACCACAACCCCCAACCCTTAGTTACACTTCTTTTTAAAGCAGGAAATACTAGGTTGAATTACACTTTTAATGCGATAAGAGCAAGGATAGTTGACCCAAATGGGGTAAAACTGATTACATTTACTCACTTTACATAAATTGGTAGATTTTTTGTGCACTTGTACTGTACTTGTTCACTACATTTCACATTACTTCTGAGTTAAAGAAAAGCTGAACAAATCAAAGCTTTTTATCAGTAAGTGTTCTCTTGACACCAAATTTTAACATTGATATTGATGCTAAGTTTAATATGAAATGTTACTTGAAACTGAAACAACTGGTTTGTATTAAAATGAATTGGAAAACAGGATGTTCCACAGGCATGGTCACACTGAAAACAGACATTATTAGCAATATAGCACATATAAAACACATTTACAATCAAGTTTTCATAGTTGATTTTCTTGAATTCCTTTAATTTTTCCAAGATAGTTGCTCATTCATCTGTTTCAGTGAGTGAAATGATTTACTTTCACTTTCAACTTAAAGAGAGACAACTTTGCATAGTGTATTGACCAGCTTTGAGTCAGCCACTTGTCAGACCAAAGGACTTCACATCCGTTTCTCCAGCTGTATAGTTAAAGTACTTGACATGCTGATTACAAGGGAAAGCATAGGGCATGGTGTAGGAGGCAAATATTTATTTTAGTAGGGGATTAATTTGAGCACTAGGTGGGGAAAGTGGGTTAGGAGAGGGTATTAGTGGTGTGTTTGTGGGGGGAAAAGATAAACAGGAGTTTGGAGTGGGAACAAACATTTTTTTACTGTAACACAAGCCAGTCATATTTTTTTTGGTTTTCAGTAACAATCCTACATTGCTTTTCTATCAGTTACTTTTAATCCAGAAGTTCAGTTTTGTTTTACATGCTTTATTTATTTGGATTCACTTACTGCCCCTATGAAAGTGGCTTCAAATAAGCATGAACTTTGTATGCTAGACAGCCACTTTATATGGAATTACGTTTTGTGTTCTGTGTTGTGTGATGCAAATGATAACAAGTACTTCTATTACATTTCTTGAAAGGTACACTCTTTCTTTATCTATAGGGCATTACTTTTAGTTGTACTTGAGTAAACTGTTTTTATAAAAGTAACTGTCCAATGACTTAAGATAAATGGTTTTGTACCTTTTTCCACGCCTGTGTATGGCAGTATACAGAGAAGTCCAACTAAATGGTAGAACAACAAAGCTTTTGATTTTCCTGTCCAGACATCTTTGTGTCTTCCTTCTTTGACAGAGCTTACTTTGCATAAAATTCATTTCCACACAGAACCAAAAAGTACATTTTGTTAGTGCAGAGTAGTGTATAATCACTGAAGCCCTGTTCTTCCTCACCTAGTTTTACCATCCAGCTTGAAAGAAAAGGATATCTGACTCATCGTCTTCCATCAATCTAGTCCCATTTGGATGCAGCACAGGCGCCCTTAAGACAGCAACACCAATCTTGTCAAATGTCCAACAGCACAAGTGATGGTTCATTACCTGTTGGGAAAATTTCCTCACCATGACATCCCTTGAAAGTGGACATCTCCTGGTTTCCTGATCTAAGAGGATTAGGATTGATTTGTTTCCAGTGGTGGGGAAGGTATCCAAGAGGTGAAATCAGCTTGAACTAAGATCTTTGCATCATTGAAAAAAATCAAAACTAAGAGAAAGGGCATTGAGTCCAGTGTTGGCTCCACTATTCTCAATATAAAATGAAGTTGTCCTATTTCGCTACTTCTTACTGGTGATTTCAAAGTCCTAAAAGAAATAATAGCATCTGAAGCTCTTTGTGGGATTCAATGTGATACGCCAGCAGCCTCCTCCAACATGATATA
This sequence comes from Cetoscarus ocellatus, assembly GCA_037902135.1. Taxonomy (NCBI): domain Eukaryota; kingdom Metazoa; phylum Chordata; class Actinopteri; order Labriformes; family Labridae; genus Cetoscarus; species Cetoscarus ocellatus. The sequence continues at coordinate 159,554 of JBAMNC010001761.1, read as the reverse complement.
CTGGTGTTACAGCTTTTACAGCTTGTCAAATAGACCTAGTGTGCGCCTGACATGTTTTGTTACAGTGCCAACGTGCGTGGCCTTGCAAACCTCCCTAAGCGGCCGTACTGTATTAGCCCACTGTGGCGGGAACGGTGCTGCCACCACATCTTATCTCAACCTCGGACCAATTCATCCCAAGGCCAAGACCGCGCCTCCGAGCTCACATGTGTTTGTGTGTGCTTGGACCAGTCAATATGTTTTACGACGCAAGGCCGCCATGCATTATATCTGAATATGAGGCCAGCAGGAAACTCACACACAGGCCAAGCCCCCCTCCTCCTGTAAATCAGCCCTCCTCTTACTACCACAGCCGCCTCTCTTACTTATCCCACCACGACAAGGGGAGCGCTCAGGGTTAATGTTCCATCAACAACCCTCTTAACCTTGGAGGCAGGTCTCTTAGAGCTTGCAGTGGGTTAATGCCTTTTCTCTTTACTGTATAAGAGCGATTGGGCCACCCTGACACCTGCCACCAAACTCAACGTCCAATCAATATTAGCAAAGATAACTTGTTTTTCTTCAACACCGGAGCTCTTCGATTTGATACTGTGGTTGTCAAGAAAACTGCCCCTTTCTGTCATGACACATAGCGTCAATAAAGTGTGGGAAACTGGTAGCCTAACTGTCTGTCACTCAGGTGTGCTTGACACTTTCCTCTCGCCACAGCACTTATTGACAGACGGTCATATTGGTGTGAGAAGCCAGACATGAGAAGGGAAGATTTTGCTCAGGAGCACAAAGAAGAATCACTCTTTGATTTTTTACTTTGAGCCAGTGAGAGCCAGAGCCAGGGGAATTATGTGTTATGGGTTGTTTTTGGTTGTCCACTTGTTTATCTGTACGATACTTTTGAGCACAGTATCTAAAGGACTTTTTGAGGACTTTCCTTCAAACTTTGTGTGAATATCCACTCTGACTCAAGAAGGAAATAATAATTTTTATGGTCGTTGTCCCTCTTATTTATCCTTAGCTTCTTAACATGATAGGTCAAGTTTTTTTTTTTTTTTTTTTGAGAAATACCCCTAAAACATTGAACAAAGTCTTACTCTTGACTTGATGGTGGTCGCTATCATATTTTTGAGTTTGAGTTAAAAAGTCAAGGTCATTGCTCTGCTTGTTCATGTCTATGTTGTGAACTTGATGTCTCCAGTATTGTTGAAGACCTGTTTTCAACTTTGCATGATTGTTCACTCTGATTTAAGAATAAAGTGGTTCAGTTTTGCAGGTTCTAGGTCAAAGTCATTGAGCCTCATGCTCATATCTTGGTCATGAACACATTGGCCACGGTTACATGATGTTTTTTAATTCGGAAGTAAATATTCAGAATTAAAGTGTTCTCCTTCGCGTTTACATGGAAATAGTAGTTCCAACTTGAGGTTTACATGGAAAACATATTTATTTGCCTTTATTCAATTCAGCTTAAGGTCTGGGGGTTGGGAATGGTTCTGATTGGACAGGGTGAAGACGTAACGTGGTTAGGTCTACTGGAAGAAAACAAACTCCAGTTCAGCGTCTTTAGCGTCTCTGTCAGGGAAACCTCGTCCAACTCGGATGCTACAACTTTGAAAAGGTCCGCATTTTTATGCTTACGTCCATCCACTCTTTTCAAATCTTCTAAGGCTCTAATTAAATAAATTGTCTCGGCTTGAGTCCAATGCTTGCTTCGGGTGGCCATCCTGTTCCCGTCAGTGCAGAATATGTGCGTCATAGCGACAGCACAAGGGAACGAGCATGCGCAGAATGACCGGAATTAAGTTAAAGCGGGATGAACGTGTACATGATCGAGGAATTATTCAATTCAGATTTAAAATCAGAATAAACCAACCATCTGCTTCGGAATTAAGTTTAATTCAGAATAGTCATTTTCATTCAGAATTAGGTGTTTACAAGGTCATTTTTAATCTTTTTAAAGTGGATTTAAGTTTTGTTCTGAATTAAAGGGGAATTAGAGCTCTCATGTAAATGGAGCCAATATCTCAAGAAGGTCTGAGAGGAATTTCTTCTAACTTCACATGCTTGTCCAGCCGGACTAAAGAATAAACTGAATAGATTTGGAGGTCACATCTGTTTGTTCCATCCATGCTAGGAATGCCTATCAGCATTAGTTTAATGTCATTATTGATATATGTATTTGTGTTTATGCTCGAAATAAAGATTTAATCAATCAAATCAAATTATTGGCTAATATTAGCTCATTTTGCAAATATCAGCCATCAGCAAAATCAAGTAACAGATACCAGTTTCAGATGTTTATTTGTTGTGCCAGACCAATTTGACACTGATGTCTGGTACATCTAATTTATAGAGGAGTTTTTTATAGACGTTGGAAAACTGCAACCTGTTTTCATGAAAAAATAAGATCAAATATTGGCATTGTGGAAGAATCATGCCAAAAGAGGTAATCAAAATTCATTAGCCTTAAACTCTCTGCCTGCTTATCAAGGACAGCTTGCACATATTAATAATAATGCCTCTAAAGAAGAATAACAGAATTCTCCACTGTAGTGCTCATTCTTTTCATTTGTTTGGAACCTGTATTTTGAGTATTGTTTTGTGGTTGATGCTGTAATGCTTGAGCATTGTTAATGCCAAGTCTTTTGGCCTTTAACAAGAATATTTATTTGTTATTTACAAAGCCTTTTTGGCAGCAACAACAGGCTTAAATGAAGGGTTTAAAGTAAAGGGCACTCCTACAAACTTGCTGAGGTTGGTTGCCAAGAGCTCTCCAAACAGATCAAAGGAAGTTTATCCCTGAGTGGTAGCTTGTGCAGACTGGAACTTTAATCTGTGGAGTTAGTGTATCATAAAAATTGGGATTTTAAGACTCAAACCCCATTTTAAGAACATGTGTGTATGTTTGCCATTGGTCTCTCTAACACTCGCTGCATTTGGAGGTGGCAGCATAATCATAGAGGCTTTGATTTGTCAGATGACTCCAGAGTGAAGCGATTGTCCATCTTGTTGATCATTCTCCGCCCCTTAATGGCTTAGTCAATACTGACAACATCATCAAGGAACAGGAAATCCAGGTCGCCCACCTTTCAGCCACACAAACCTGACCTTTTCTGCAACGTGACTACAATGCAGATCTCTAATTGTAGCTCTCTCTTTATGTATGCCAGTTAAATCCATATCTTGAGCTCACTGTGAATTAAAGAAACAGAATATGAGAGGAAATACTAGAACAAAACAGATATGAAAGCATCATATTTGGGTAGAGCTTGGCTCTCAAAGCGAGTGTTGTTCTGCATCGAGCACCAAAGGGAATGGATTTACAGCAAAAATAGTTCAAGCAGCGTTTGACTCTCCATTTAAATATGCATCCTTTTCTGCCTTTCCATTACTTCCCTTTGATGCCATCTCTTGATGTATCTTTGTTGAAGGAATCTAGCCCGCCAAGCATCTAAACAGGACAGAATAAAACATGGCCCCTTTCTAGTCTTAGGTTTTTCTTTAAACCTTTTGATGTGTGCTCCAAAAAAAAAAGGGCTACAAGTGAACACGGAAAGAGAAAACGGTACCCTCAATTGAATTAATTAACCATTCTCTCTAAAGGGGATTCATCAGGGATATAATAAGGGCTAAATTGATTTACAAAGTGCACTCTTATGAATAACGTGCTCCTATTGATTTCAATTGTACTCAAGCGTGATTGTGTAACAATGAAACCACGGAGGTTCCCATGTATGCAGAGAGACCACTCCATAGCTCATATTTCAGATGCAGATTCAAGAGATGTATTGGACGAGCAACTGTGTGTGCTATACATTTTTAGCTGCACATTTTGACAGGTTAATGAGGGATTGTGAAGACGGGCTGCATTTAAAGCAGAGCTTATAATGTTCACTTGAAGGACCGCTCTCATCTGAGTGCGTCTGATTAATCGGAAAGAGGTTTTACGAGTTCTTAATTTCATCAGAGCATAAACAGGAAGAGCAGTCAAAGCAAAGCAAAACTGCCCTATAGTTTCAGAGATCGATTTGTGTAACCATATTTTCTCTTTATTCTCACATTGAGGATGTTGCAGTAATTTTTTGGTATGAACAGACCATACACACGCTGCTAGAATTGACACACTGCCACATTTAATCAGTGTTCAAAGCAGCCCTCACCCCCTCGTCCTGGCACTAAGTGTGTGTTCAGTCATCCATCTGTCTGTGTATTCATCCACCTGTGCTTGTATGTGGGTTTCTATGATTGTGGGATCATTGCTGAGTCCCTATTCTTCATTAAATTAAAAATAGTGGGACAAATCACTTCACCGCGAACATGACTCACTTTAAGAAATACTCTTGATTAGCAAGTATTTAATGTGGAATTTTGGAGTTGCAGACAGTGAAATTACCAACAATTCAGCTCCAAGTACATTATTTCTTCTTTATGTTGTTAGAGACCAAGCAGTAAGCACCAGGCAGATGATTAATTTTAAACAAAGAACCCAATCTGCAAAACAAAATATAAGAACTCGGGCCTGAAGGAGGTCAACTAAATTGACCTCTAAATGAACTAAACCAAAAAACGAGTTTTCCAGTTGCAGCTCAAATCAAATTCAAAGCTCTGCATCAGACTCACTTAACAGTAACAAGAACGGCTACAATATCCAGGTCGACACTCTCCCTTTCCTGCTATGCTCTGCCAGTAAAAGACTCCTGGTGCTCCCATCTTGGCAGGACTCAAAATCACTAGCTAGAACCCACTGTGGTTCCCAAGTGGTGAAATGAATTACCTTACTCCATTTGATCCACAGATACTTTTCAACCTTTAAGAGAAATACTCAGCTGTTTAGGGAACACATTTGCCTTGTTTCCACTGAGTGGTCTGGTTTGGTTCAATGCAGTTCTGTAAATTCTGGAGAGGTAAACCCTGATCTCGCATGTGTCTCCACTGCCAGCTTTACCTTCACTTTAAGGCAGGGATACGAGCCGGGAAGAGAAGGTTAGAAGTGACGATTTTTGTGACCAATCAACAGACTGCAGTGCTTTAAGCTCCACCTTTTTTGGGTTAGTTTGGGCACGGGTCAGTTATTTGAATGCCTTTTCTCCTTATCCAACAGTGAAAACACAAGTAATTGCATGCAGTACCGAGCCAAACTGAAGCAGACTATTTGGTGGAAATGCAGCTTTATGCACTTAGTTTGACTCTTCTCCTCCGTTGTCCTTAATGGTAGAACGAGTTAGAGGGTTAGAACCTCAGCACTGAGTTTGTTGATGCTTAATGTGATGTCAGTGTCATTGACATGGCGATTTGATGATGAAGGCGGTGATCATGATATTATTAGGGTGACTTGACAGGGTCTTCCATCAACTGTCAGCTTCTGGTGTACCATGTTTTCTTGCCCTTCCACAGCACCATAATGTACTGAATTATAACTGACAGGAACACTAAATGTTATGTCTTCATAAAATCATTAGTAATGTCTTAAGGTTAAATGAATGTCAATCTGTGCTGCAGCACTGTTACAGAAATGCTCCTTGAAATCACTGCTAGACAGTTTGTTGGAGCTTTTCTTCATATTTACCTCTGCCAAGGAAGTTATCTTTTCGCCAGGGTCTGTCTGTTTGTTTGTTTGTTAGTCTGTTAGCAAGATTACAGAAAAACTACTGGATGGATTTACATGAAAATTTTGCCAGAGGTATAGTTTGGTCCAAGGAAGAAGTCATTAAATCTTGGTGGTGATACAGATATCAGTCTGGATTCAGACTGATATTTTTTTGGAAAAAAAACCCATAGGTTACTATTGGGTGGAATTTAAAAAAAATCATATCTCTGCCATTTCTCAACGAATTTGCTTCCAATTTTACAGGATATATATATATATATGGGGCCCATGTCTCTATCATCAAGGCAGATTTAATCTGGATCCAGATTGATGTCACAAGAAAACATTGAACTCATAATGCATTCAATAGTTCAAATAAAATGCAAATAAAAAGTGATGTTCCCAAAACTTGTTGTGTTCATACAGGATAACAACCTCCATGTATGTGCTAAGTTTGGTCCGGATCATGGCACTATTCTGTATCTTTTACAGGGGTTGTGGAAAAGTCACTGTTGGAACTTAGCTGCTTGGCGGAGGTCTGCTCTCTCTGAGTGCTTTTCTAGTTTTACAGTGAAAACCCAGGAATGATCCAATATCTGTTGCTTAAAACTTGTATTTTTGGTGGAATGTTATGGAAATGGGTATCAATTATGCTTGATTTGTGCCAAAATCAAACGCAGGCTAGAAAAAGTATTATGACAGCCCTTTTTTTTTTTTTTTTTTTTAAGTGTTAACCTATTTTAACTCAGGTTTTGGACTAGTGAGACTCTAATGATAAAATGGAGATGCACTGGTAGAGAAATGGTAAAGGCTAATAGTCAGAGGCTGTAAACATGTTCTGGAACACTGCTTTCAGAGCTTTCAGTGTTGCTGTATGAGAAAACATTTACAGTGGGGAAACATCCCCGATCACATTACCCCAGTGGACTCACTGGTTTAAAGTGTGTTTCGTCATTCAGGAGTTGTGAAGGTCAGCGTAACCCGCTATCTCTCTTTGCTTACCCTCCATTAATAGGACTTGTTGTCCTCTGAGCCCCCGCTTAATGGCCTAGTGCTTTTTTCTTTTGCTATTTTTCTATCTCCTGGTCCTCTCTCTCTCTCTCTCTCCCCCCTTTCTCTCTCTCTCCCCCTCACTCCCTCATTGTCTCTGGCAGCTTGGTGGCTCGAGCGTCTGGCTGCAGTTGCAGAGCGGCAGCAGAAAGCAGCAGTCACATACCTGCATTCAAGTGGAACAAACAGGATGGTTGGCTGCTCACGGAAGGTCATCAGCCCTGGGCACTGAGTGTGTGTGTTAGAGAGAGAGGGAGCCTGCATGTATCTTCCCATTTATTTGAGCTTTTAAAACAGATGAAACCCCACAGTCTTTAAAATAGTGCAGGGACAATGCAGAGCAGATGGCACCAAACTTGACCCCATGCATCACTTACAAATCTTGGAAAGTGGCAACTATAGTAGGTATAAAATATTGCCGCAGTTTAGGGACATCAACTGACAAAACCTGTCAAATTGCTGGTGCCCCTCGTTAGTATTGTGTTGTTTGGCATGTGGCTCAATCCATAAGGGCTTGGGCTGAGGACCGGAGGGTTACCAGTTCAAATCCTGATCGAAACATGCTTGGAAGTTGCTTTGGCAGCTGGGGAGATGCAGGCTGACTTCCCGGGGCGCTACCACAGGTTAAGACAGTTGGTGACAAAGCTGAAGTGGCTGGCATTCCTCATCTTTGGTGCCTCTGGGTGTAGGGTTTGACACGGGTTGATACTGGTGGTGCAGACAAGTCATAAGGAATGGTGAAGTGCCAACCAAGCATTTGCTGCCAAACCAGACCTGGTGTTGAATTGTCATGTTTGTATCCAAGTCCAATGTGGAAAAAGTCCAAAATTTTTGAGATGGGGCAAGAAACTTTCAGTCTCACTTTTCTTCCCTAACCCCCCATCTTTTCTGATGCAGCACCTCCACAAAGTTACGAGAAGAGGTCTATGGCTGTCCACTGCAGCAAAAATTTGTCTAAACCTAAAAAGGACTTGAGCTCATATGTTGCCTTTCTCGTCTCTTTGACCACCCGAAGCAGCTTCACACCGCAGGTCACATCTACCCAGTCACTTTCACATTCAATCAGTGATGGTTCAGAGTTTCTGTATTAGTTGTCTTATCAGTTTTAGCGAACACATCCACACTCTGTCACTCCCATATACACTCCGCTGACACAGCAGTGGAAGCAGCTTGGGGTTAAGTGTCTTGCCCAAGGACACATGGCCATGTGGGCTGGAATCTGCAACCTTCCAATTTCCAACATTGCGCCACCAGACAAAACCACTAACACAAAGTCAAAGTCAGTGCTAAACTTAAAGCATTTCATTTAGGAGAGGAAGCATATCCAGTACATTTAAATATTTCTTGCAACACAGTGTAAATGTGGGGAATTACACTGTATTCGTGTGTTAGGGTCACATGCCCATATAAAGGCATATATACCTAGCGACAGGTAGAAGGGACAGCTTTACCAATGTTGCTGTTGTCAGGGAAAAACACACCTGAGATCATGTATACATTTTTACTAAGGTTAACAAATGTTTGCAACTATGTCAAATGTGTTTCTTAGATCCAAGTCTTGAGAGCAACCCCTTCACCTCTAGTAACCGCGAAGGGACACTGAGGTGCAAAAACTCTGTTCACTTTAGTGATGAATGAATGAATGAAGAAAGAGGAATTTACAGTGAGTGATAGCAGCTGTGAATCCAAAGTAAAATCCACATTTTCACATCTTCGTGTTAAATCGGAAACAGCTGACAGAATAACGAACATCAGAGATAGCATAAGAAGTATTGGTTTAGAATGTGGTGTCATTTTTTCTTATTTGTAAGAGTAACTTTAATGAATTAAAGGAAATGGAAAGACCTCTAACATAAATGAAAGCTACCTGCTGAATTATAGTCACCAAAAATAATGGTTATAGGTTTTTATTTTTCTAATATGCATCATATTTTATCCTTTAGAAAGTCAGAGAACAAAATGAAGAATCCTTACTGTAATGTCCAAACACATGTATGGTTCTGATTTGTTCACTACCATGACCTCTTCTGCAGCCCAATTCCAAGTACAACATGCTTCCTATTTTATTTCTTTGTCTGGGTTCTTGATGGCTCTTATTTCAGAATTCACAGATATAAAAACCATGTCCTCTCTCCTAGGGCTATCCTTTTATTATGAAGCCTGTATACTCACTCATGGCTTATTTCCTCCAAAATAAATTGGATCATTAAAAACCCAGGCACACGCAGTTTAAGCTCAATATTGCCTCACATGAGAAAGCTTTGCTTTTTATTCCTCACTCTTCCAACAGGACTGATGTGCTTGTGTTTTGACCATCATAGGCTGGGGCTTGGCTTGTATTTTACTTGTGCTATTTACACCTAAACGTCTCCTTAGGCAAAATTGATCAGCTTCAAGTCTATTTTTCCCCTCCTTTGCTGACAAAATTTGGGTAATCTTGACTCAATACTGCTTCTTCATTTTTAGAAACATTAATAGAACTCAGGCTGTTTCGTGTATGTGGAAAATTATTGTGCCAAATTCTGTATGTAGTTACAAATACAGAGCAATGAGTCAGTGTTAGACAACACTCACAATTTCAGTGATGAAAAATGTCCCAAACATATTGCAAATATCCATGAGTTCATGAGAGGAGAGCCTTAATTTTGTAATGTCTAAAAAGGGAAACATCAGTTTGTTACTGCAGGCCTGCAGAGCCAGAACTGAACATGTAAATTTCACGCTGAGAGTCAAATGGATGTTTACACCGACCTCCCCCAAAATCTAAAATGATTGAAAGCGGAGACTGCCTGCTGCTGGTTATCAGGATTTGTGATCTGTTGGTGCAGATCTGCCTCAGCTCACTTCTTCTCAAACATTTTTTTTTTGGCAGAACATTTAAATGTAGCATCCTCCTTGAGAGCATGTAGAGGGAATGTAGAGGCACTTGTGTTTTTTTTTCCATCATTCCATGTTTGTGCCGTTCTCTGGACACTGAAATCCACACTCAACACAAAGTCAAAGGTCAACAGGATTCCCTGTGGCTGCGCTCAGTGTCTATGCACCACCCACTCACCACCACCCTAAAGGTGCTGCAGTGAAGCCCACCGAGCTAATGAATGTTGACACTTTAATCTTTGTAATCCCTAATTGGTGCTGCGGGTTTGATTGGGAGCCAAGCTATGTCAGCTCAATTGCAATGAGGGAAGCGTGTTTATTACCGCACAATGTGGACGCCTGCATTTGTGACTGAGCATACAATGTTCCCGTATATGTGTGTGCGAGCTCATGATGCGCCTGCCTGTCGAACAGCGTACAAAAAAAAAATCCTGGTTGATCTCTGGGTTTACGAAGCGTGGCTGCATTTTCTGTCTTCATTAACCTTCCTCGCCCTCAATCCCCTGAATTTCTACCTGCTTTATTTCCTCCTCCCTTCCCTCCTTTTCCTCTCTTTTTTGCTCTTCTTTTCTCATTTCTTTTTTTGTGGTGTAAGGGGGTTGAATAATTGAATTTAATTGGGTAGTTTGACCCTGTCTTTTGTTAGCGAGTAGGCAGGGCAGCGATGCTCATATCTCCAGTCAGTTGCATCATTGGTCACAGCTCAAAACAATCCCTCCTGAAGGGTTTTACTGTATTCAAAACTTAGTATTGACTACTTCTGCTTATTTCAGAGCCACCACCTGCCCTTGTCAGAGTTAAATATGCATTAATGTGCTAATATTTTAGGCAGGAGTGAAAAAGATGCTGTAAAGTAATAATTTCATCCACAAATACTAAATATACTCAATGATGTTTCAGTCCGAGCTCTGCAGGGGCATACCATCACATCCAGGACTATTTGTTCTTCTTTACACTGAGTGTAGGTCTTAATAACTTTAACTGAATATTTTGTATCTTAGTCTTGCTGCAGAGTAAATTTACTGCGAATTGGATGCCTCCCTGATGGATAAGTGTACTTCTCAGCACTGAGGACACCCATCATCCTGAACAAATCTACAACTCCAACTGCAGAAATGAAGCCCCATATTTGCAAGGAAACTCCATCTTTCCCTGTTGCCTGCAGACACTCAATATTGTACCACTCTCCAACCCTTCGGTGAACAAACTGTCCCTCATTATAGCCAAATAATTCAAATTTTGACACCTCAGGGTCAAAGCACCTGCTAACATTTTTGCATCCCACCCCTGTGTTTTTATAGTAGAGTTGCCTTTTTTCTCCACCTGAGGTATGGCTTTTTGGCAGCAGTTCCTCTATGGAGGCCAGGCTTCTCTGGGCAGGACATGGGTGTACAAGGGTAGCACTGGTTTTCCCCAGTTCTGAGCTAGTGGGACTGCTGCAAACACGGTGTGTCTTTGTTATGATGCACCACGTTTTACCAGCTGTGGTAAAACTGCAGTCTGCTTTGAAATCTTTGTCAGAGGGAGACCTTGCTGATGCAGTATGACTACCATAACTGTCTTCCTGCTGTTCTATAGTGTACGACCTATAACAACAAACTGTCTTCGACAACCCCACCTTTTTAGCATTTTGGCTTTTCCTCACCTATTTTCAAGCCTCATATACAGCTGTGTCTGTTTCAGTGGATGACTGTGTTTCAATCCTCATCTGAAAAAAACGATCATTAGCACCCATGTGTTATAAGTGGTTCATCATACACCTCACTGTAATCATACAAATTCCAAAACTTAGTGCAAGTGTTTCCAGAAGTACTGACTTTGGTTTGAAGGCAAAGGTGGATCACACAATATTGACTTGATTTCTTCAGTTTGGTCACTTTGTATTTTGTATATTGAGAAAAATACACATTTATTATTACCTCCTTTTGCCGGCATTGGTTTGTTTGTTTGTCTGTTTGTGTTCAAGATAACTTGAAAAGTTATGGACAGATTTGGATGAAATTTTCAGGAAATGTGTAGAATGGGATAAGGAACAAATGATTAGATTTTGGGACTGATCCGGATCCAGGAATTTTTTAAAGGATTCTTTTAACGTTGCCATTTTAGGCATTTGTGCACATAACTCCTCAAAAAACCTACCTTGGCGGAGGTTTGCGCTCTCCGAGTGCTTTCTAGTTTACCACTTTCACAGTATTCTTACGTAACATCACTTTTTCTCAAACCTGCCTAAAATTTTTGTACGGAACTGTACAAAAACAAGTGTCAATGTTAGATATGGACCTCTTTGTAACTACTCCAGTACCAGCACGAACACAGCACATGCTTGCATACTGTACATAATAAACAGAACCAAAGCCACACAGGGTCTCTGGATTCTCCATAGTCCTCAGCTATTAAATTCAGTCTTCCAACATTCATGATCTTTGCCTCTCTCAGAAGTTTAATTGTTTTATCTGTAATTTACGTCCTTTAATTGTACTTTCTGCAAGTATAACAGCTATGTTACAGGCTGCAGTACACTTAAATTGGTCTAGATCTGCATTTTAAACAGTCCATATAATGCTTTTTTTTGTTGTTTTGTGTGTTTAGTATGTCTCCTCCACATGATAGAGCATTTCAATGAATAAGACCTCTTCCTCTTCCCCTCTTAGCAGCACCAGCAGCTGCCTAAACTGCTTATTCCCTCAAATACACCCACGAGTGTGACATCATACCATTGTTTCACAGTCAGTTTAAGCCCATAGGCTCATGGTAGCAAGCCCTTTTATAGAGCAGAAATGTTTGAAATAATGCAGAGTTGAGAGCAGCCCTGATCGAACCAATTACCAAAGTTGATCTGCCTACTTGGGGAGGGGAGCCGTAAAGGGGCAAGAAGCTCTAAAATAAAAATAATAATACCTCGTGTATATGATACCAGGTTTTTCTAGCATTAACAATTGTGGACATACTCAAACTGATTAAATGAGTATTTGAACCTGCATTTAGGCAAAACGTTGGTCTTTAAAAGGTCTTAAAAGTTATTCAAATTGGTAGAATTTATGCAGATACCTTGCCACCGCCATATATCAAGCCATGTTGTTTCTCCTGGTAAAGTGCACTCCACATTTTCTGCTAAGACCTGAGCCGCAGAGCATCTCCATATCAATGAGTTAAAGCGATAATCCAAAGAGACAGCGTATTAAAAATAAGGCCCTGGGTGTGATTAACTAAGCTTTTAACACTAATGTAGCTCTGCAGATGAGCGAATGCATGGCGAAAAAAAAAAAACATGACAGCACTAAAACTAGCTAATCTAATTAGCACAATGATACCATGCAGTTAAATAATTAGCCTGAACCTAATTGGCTAATATCGCTGCACTGTTTAAAGGAATCGCCCTGCCTCTTTCCCCATCTCTTCCTGTAACCTTTGAAAGTAAACACTTCCCAAACAGCCTGCAGAAAGGAGCGGTAACAAGCTGTGCTGCTGCTGCCGCCGCTGCTGTACAAGGAGTTGTAGCTCCGCGATGCACTTTTTGACTCTCCTCTCGTGAATCTCCTCCTCCTGCGATTCATCTGCGGGGAGTTGATTAGCCGCCTTTTATCCCACCGGCCTGTGTAAGCGCACGTGCTAAGTACTATTACTGTACTCAAAGCCGTATACAAAACATGGTGCGTTCAGGCTTGACAACCGCCCACTCTTTCTTCTGCATCCCTCTGTAAACACGCACATACACACAGGAAGACGAACACACACCTCCTGACATCCATGCGGTTTGATATGTGGCCCAAGGCGAAGCACTTCTTCCTAATGAGACTCCTGCCCTCTGTTTCTCCTGGGAAGCTGAAAGAGATCTAACCTTGATGCTGCAGAGAAAGGATGTAACCTGCTCACACGTACACACAAACACACACAGTGCTGCGATTGTGAGGAACCTCATTGACTACAATTTTTCCTCACTTCTGTGATCATGAACACGCAGCTGCACCTCTAATCTTAGCCTCGTTCTAACCCTCAACCCTAAGCTGAACTCTAAAATCCAGGCTAAGAAGGAAGTTCTTACCAGCATGTTGTCACTTTTCGAAGCTTTTCAAAAATGGAAAATTTCTAGCTTCTTTTATCATGAGAATTATTCAGCTCCTGTTATTTTTATCCTGTCAGTGGGGATTCAAGACCAGTGGATTTGCGCTATTTTTTTTTTTTTTTATCGTGTTGATACGATGCAGACGCAGGTACTCGCTCTAAATGAAAACATTTGTGGCGTTTCTGAAGGCTTAGAAAGCTGTGGTTGAAACAGTTGAGTGTGCCCTAAACTTCGCACATTATGTGTTAAGTCTAGCTTGAAGTTAGCCTTTTGCTCTGCCATGATGCCTGAGCCTGCTTGCATATGTGTAAATCCTCACTTAATTGAACCCTTTAAACCCTGTTGTATCAAATTAATACATACTTTTATGATACCTTTATCTAATCAATATTATCAACAAATTACCAAAAAAAACATCTGAATACAATCAGATAAATGATAAAAATGTCCTCAAGTGGATTATAGTTGCCAAAAACACCTAATGTATCAAATGAGATAATAAAAAAATATATATGTCAAGTTTTATGGAAATTTTGATTTTTTTGGTTTTCAGTAGAAAGTGAAATAAACATTTCAGCTCCAAAAAAATAGAATTTCTGGCTGTAATTTGTGTTGTTAGGCTTTAAAGGGTTAATATATTGTCACTTCCAGGCTAAAATCTGATTTCCAAAAAAGCTAATTTACAGGAAAGGGAAAAAAACTCTGTACTACTGTTTTTTCCTAATAAGAAATAGTTTTTTCTTGTTGTAATTGGTTTGAATTTTGTAAATTCCACTTACCAACTAACCTGATACTGCAGATGGGCCATTCATTTTATTTCACTAGTTCATCAGGGAAAGAGCCCACAGAACGAGTTTGGGAATGGGCAGAACCTTACAAAGCATATCTAGCAGGTGACTGGACAATCATTCCCTCAATCACGGTCATTACAATCGGGTAATGTAGTAGGTGGGTGCTACTGCGGTGGTGTAAACTACAGAACGTGATCCACTTTGTAGAACAAACTCTCTGCAAAACATGTCAGAAGTGAAGTGAAAATATCCTTTCCATTGAGAAGTGTATAGTGATGTTGTTTGTTTTTCATTTGATAAAGAAATCCAGTCCAGATCTGATATAACTACTACTAAAGTTGTTAGCATCTATGCTAATCTCTGTACAAGCAGTCACTTCCTGCTGTCATGTAGCTCCCACCTCTTCCTGCTACAAAGAATGCTAATTGGGTCATCCCGCTTTGTGCCACTGACGATCGTTGTAGATTGGAGCTTGGTAAGATGGGTCTACCTGATTACAGACAATGAATCTGGTCTGCCAGAAAACGAAGGTCTTTATTTTCTTCCTAGCAGACCAGAGTTCAGTTCCCAGAGGTTTGAAAGCAATTCCAACCAACAAGGACCAAACTAGGCAAGTGAACCAAAAGGGAGAGATTGTGGCTTGGATTTGGCCAAATGTCAAAACAGAAAAGCTAACGCAGAGCGCACAGTTAGCATTGCTAACACTGCACACCTCTGGTCCTCTTATCAGGTTAAAGTCTACAAATCTGCATGGAATACGTTTCTACACCGCTCCAGTCAACATGGAATTGCCACCCAATGCTGCCTAAATGCACCTTTATCTTTATTTTACAGCAAAGAATACTTCCAAACTGCTTCGTGATAAACAGTGTTATTACTCGATGTTGGTTTGTATTCCCAGCTCATAATGCAACAATGGACTGGACAGCAGGAACAAGGACCGCAGCTACAGCCCAGACTAGTGATGGAAAGCTAGATTATACAGCATTCGACAGGCTTTGGTCTACCGTACTAGGTGCAGTGTTAAACAAACCAAACCAAAAGAAAAATAAAACAATGTTGCAGATTCACCCCGCAAATCAAAACAAGTTCACTAACATTTAGTTAGCAGCCTTAGGCTTGTCCTTTATAGTTCTCTTTGCTGCTTTCTATTCATGTTGTTTACAGTAAAATAATCTTAATTCATAAAGTACGCATTTAGTACAAATGTTATCTAAAGGCACTTTATGAAAAAAGAAACTCTGGGCTGTACTCATTGTCATATCAGCTTTATTGAAGTGTTTATGCCGCCTGTTTATTATTTGTCTTATCTTTTTCTCTTTTAACTTTAGTCGAGGGATGTTGGCAGAAAACCTATTTGCTATTTTTTCTTTGTGTTGCTACAATGCTAATTTTCCCTCTGGGGATCAATAAAGGATTATCTCATCTTATCCCATCTTAGTTCATTAAATACAATTTTTCAGCTGTTTTCATTTTTCTTAACTTTTCATCCAGCAGAAATACATTTTGTTCCCCTTGTATAAATGTTGTTTATCGTCAGAGCAGAATTTAAAAGGGGTGAGATGGAAGGCAGCAAAACAATATTATCTTTTCATAAAGTATTATAACACCCTCAGTGTTATAGTTTCTTGTCTGTAGCTGTTTGAAGAGTCCTTACTTAGTGTCCTTGTTTTTGCGTGTTTGTGTTGAATGTGGGTGGGGCTTTGTATTTTATCTTGTATCCTTTGACACTGACCTGCCTGTGTTTTTAAATTTTACAGCACTTTGTGCTACATGTTTTTGAATGAAAGGTGCTTTATAAATAAAGATTGATTGATTGATTGTTGTTGTTAGTATTGCCTCCCCTTATCATGCGAACCCCAATTCTAATGAAGTTGGGACATTGTGTAAAACATGAATAAAACCCCAAAGACACACAGATTTGCAAATCTTTTTTGACCAGTTTTTAACTGAATATGCTACAAGATATTTAATGTTCAAATTAATAATCCTCCTTGTTTGTTTTGCAAATATTCACTCATTTTTAATTATATATCTGCAATATGTTCAGAAAAAGCTGGGACAGGGGCATGTTTACCACTGTGACATCACCTTTCCTTTAACAACACTCCATAAGTGTTTGGGAACTGAGGACACTAATTGTTGAAGCTTTGTAGGTTGAATTCCTTACCATTCTTGCTTGATGTGTGCTCAACAGTCCAGGGTCTCCATTTGCTGTGCTTTGCGCTTCATTTTGCACCATATATTTTCAATCTGGACTGCAGTTAGGCCTGTCTAGTATTCGCACTCTTTTACCACAAAGTCACACTGTTGTAATACTTCTAAACTGTGTTGTGAGTATGATAACAATCCGGATGGTCATTTTCCTCTTAAACCTGAAAGACACAATGTCCATAATTTCCCAAAACAATTTGAAATATGAACTTGTCTGACCACAGCACACTTTTCCACTTTGCGTCAGTCCATCTCAGATGAGCTTGGACACGGAGAAGCTAGCAGCATTTCTGAGTGTTGTTTGTATGGCTTTGGCTTTCTGAGGTAGAGTTTTAACTCGCACTTGTAGACTTAACAAACTGTGTTAACTGACAATGGTTTTCTGAAGTTTTCCTGAGCCCTGAGTAATATCCTTTAGAGAATGTTCTCTTTGAATACTGTCAAACCTGAGGGGTTGGAGGTCACGGGCATTCAGTGTTGGTTTTCAGCCTTGCCGCTTATATGCAGAGATTTTTGATGATATTCTGGACTGTAGATGATGAAATCCCCGAATTCCTTGCCATTGTACCTCAAGAAACATTGTTCTTCAACTGTTGGACTATTTGCTCACACAGTTGTGAACAAACTGGAGAACCTCGCCCTATCCTTGCTTGTGAACGACTGAGCTTTTTGGGAATGCTGCTTATATACCCAATCATTACTTTCATATATTGTCCAATGAATCAGTTCTCCTGTTGAATGTTCAAAACAGGTGTTTAAAGGCATTCCTCTACTTTCCCAGTCAAATCCAGTTTGAACATTAATGACCTTTGTAGCGTGATATGGCGGTTCAGTTTTCGTGGTCCCAGTATTTCACGGTTTTTGTCCGTAAGACCTATTAATTTTGATATCGCGTACATTTTCGCCATTTCGCAGCATTCTGCAGCATTGTTTATGAGTTTAAATCTTATGCGTCGTAATATAATGCCCGTACATACCGATTCAGCCAGTCAGAGTGTCTGTATTTTTTTTCTTGGCCGCTGATTGGCTGTTTTGTGTCCCGTGGCTTCGCATCTCGCAGGGAGGAGAGATGCTTGCTTTGCTCTCTCTCAGTTCCACGTCTCGCTCTACAATGATCGGTGTTCTGCATAACTTTAGTGTTTTGTACACTAATTTTGTGTTTGTGTTTTATTGATATGTGTTTAAAGACCTTAAAATCCTTTCAAAAGTACCGTGAAAGTTATAAAAACATGCCTAGGATATATTTAAATCGGGGTATTTCTATTTTGCGGATTTTCACTTATCGCAGGTGGGTCTGGAACTTAACCCACGCGATGGAGGGGGGACCACTGTATAGGTCAAAAAGGCTTTTTAAATTCATTGGAACTGGGGTTTGTATAAAGAATTATCCAAAGTACTGAAGCTCTATTTTAGTTTTTCACACCAAAAATCAGCTGTATCAATTGACTCATTTCTGTCATTTTTGTGTGTTTCATAGATCTGGGCCAACTATGAGGAGAAACCAGTCGAGGAAGTTGTCCACGTGTCAGAAGAGAAGGAGCGGGTGCCCAACTACAGACCAGTATATGTCACCGAAATCTCCGACACCCTTCACTTCTACACCCAGGACGTTGAGACAGGTACGTGAGGAAACAAAGGCAGAATCAGGGCTACGAACTCTACCGCTGAATGTCTGAAACTGAATTTAAAGTGACATATACAGGTAGATCAAGTGTGAATCAGTCAAAGATGATATGGCAGCGAACACATGCTGCACCTCTCCGTGCTGCAGCAGGTATTTCATCACCCTTTGCAATCCTCCACTAAACACCAGCAGCAACAAAATCTACACTCAGAGGTGTTAGCGATGGCTCTTACTTTCTTTTCCCTCTTAACACCATGCTGACTTTGTGAATGTCAATTATCTATATCACCCTGACACTCACCTCACTCCCTGTGCTGCAGCACCAATTCCCACCAGCACAACAAAGGACAGTCCTTGTGTTATTACAACTGAATGACAGGAATAAATCACAGCGTCCCTCTTGTCATCGCTGTCAGAGGGAGGAAAGTTTGGTGATAGAAAAGCTAACAATCCCTGTTGTTCCTGCATGGTCGCATCCTCTGACAAGCTCCGTTTGCAGTGGTGTGTGTGTGTGTGTGTTTGTATTGTTCTGCACTGGGTAATGATCCATATTTTGGAAAATATAGTTAATGGGCCATCCTCTGCAGTATCTAAATCCATGTGTGGGTTTTCATGTATACATTTGGCTCTGTGTTTAATTGCAAGTACATAACTACAGTCTGTTGTCCGTGGTAGCAGCACAAAGACCTTCTTAAAATACGGTTTGAATCCAGTTGAAACCAGTGAAGTGTTTAACATTTTATAGTTAAGCTGTAAATGTTTGAGCTGACCCTTGCTCAAGCCCCATCCTTCCACTGTCTCTAGGTTAAACAAAACCCGCTTTTGATAGAATCCCTCCTGTTCTGTGACAACACGTGTTAACATTTTGGCTCTTTAAGTAGAAAGGAGCTCAACTCTACTATTAATCCACCAGAGCCACAACTTACAAAGCAGCAGGGAAGCAACGATGTGTTCCATAAATTGATTTACAATGAGTTTTATGATTTCAGCCTCCCACAATAAAAGGAAAATCAGCATTAGACCATCATAGTGCTGTACTCTGTATTGCGTTTCTTCTTTCTTCAGCGGGGTACAAACTACACGAATTTGGGCCAGAGTTTGAGCTTGGATCCCTGCTTCCAACCAAACTCAGCAAAGGCCTTATTTTCTGGAGGTCCTAAAGATTATCTTGCGTGATTATCCTGTGACGTGAGGTGTGTTAAGGGTCGTTTTATCCTCTAAGAAGAGGATCGAGGCAGCCTCGACTTGAAATCGCAAATATTTAAGACCTGAGACCTGAGATCCTTATGTGTGTGGAGTGCACTGGGGACAGCCATAGTCCTCTGTGTTTGTCACATGGGACAGCTCCTGCTGGGAGCAGGAAGCAAATGTAGTTATGGCAACAATAGTAAAAGCAAGGCATAAAGTAAGATGGATGTTGAAAATGGAGGACCAAGTTGTTTCGTGTGAAAAGCTTGACCGTCTAAACGGTGTTACCCGTAAACAATATATGAAAGACTGATAAAAATAGGAGCTGGATGAAAATCACACCTACCAAGGATGTTGCAGGGAGGTAATCACTTTCCACGTGAAGCCTAGCAGTTCCTTCTAACGTTGTCCGCCATGTTTGTTTACATTCAAGACGCGCTGATCACACAAGATTACAAGGAGCGAAAGTAGGCGCCCTGGAAGTTAGGTAATGAACAGTTTGCATGAATGAATGTCTATCTTTGTGGCACCCCACACACTACAAGAACAAAACTGTTAAATCTGTAATTATTTGTCTTCATGTGTGGGCTCTCCTACAGTTTCAAAACTGGTTAAGATTTGAAAATCTTTGTTTGTACCAAGCCTGAAACTCTCACATTGCACCTTGTCTACTCTGCTGAGTTTCACAGTGAATTAACCGGTCATATTTAAGGTAAACAGTCAACTTAACTGTTCAACTTTCAAGTCATAAACAAGTGTGGGTGTACTTCACCCTGGAGACAAGAATTCAGCGTTCACGCCTCCAGAGATACAATACTTCAGGCTCATTATGATGGAACTTCCCTGGCCCTAAATGAACATTTAGGGCCTAAATGTAAGGCACTCTATGACTTAGGGTTGCATTTTAGCGCCTTTAATTTGAGGCAACAAACTCCCCAATTAGTCCAGAGCTACCCCTTACAAATCTGCATGATGGAAAGCATGTGTCTGGAAAATAAACCAATCTCTGGTAGTGCTGGTCAGATTATTTATTTTCATTTACTATTATGAGTTTAGTCTTCCAAAATCATGAAAATTGTACAATCAGCATGAGACCGTTGTAGTGATGTCCCCTTTGATGGGCATACAATCCATAGTGTACTGTTTTATCACTGATTGTGTACATTAAAAGATTTTTCGTGTAATATTTAGAGATTTAAATGTTTTTTTTGTTCACCTCAGTTTCTAATGCAAACTAACTGTCACATTGTGAGGAACTGGTCCATTTTAGTAAAGTGGAGACTGCGTACTGTAAACCAAAAAATATTGGTACTGACGATGATGAGTTCAGAAATATTGGCATATCAGGTATGCAATATTTGTACATACTTACTTGTCAGAATAGCTCCAACTGGAGCTGGGATGCCATCGTGGTATTATTCAAACATAGAACAACATACAACCCCATTTACAAAAATACTGAGCTATTACTCTCATGATAACACCACAGCCTCCTGATTGGTTGTAGATCAGTACTACTTGAACTACAAAGAGAGGGTACCTAAAGCCAAATTACACCCAAAGACGTCCTCTGTAAAACAACAGTATCTGATGGTTGTACTTATAAAAACACTGAATAAAGCAGAGTTATTCAAAGCTTGTTCTGCTCATGCTCTTTGGCTGCCTGTGGCATTCAATTAAGCACAGTTCTTTCCTCTAATAACTTTGGATCCAGATGTCCATGACTAAAATCTTTTTGGTTAAACGATTTAGTCATAAACCACTATAATTTGACTTGAAACAAATGGTGCTAGAGTATTTATCGCCCATACAACAGAAGTGCTCATAACTCCATTAAATAAGCTTTTAAAATAAAATATGACTGAACAAGGCATCAGTAGAGACCAAATTCTGTTGACAGTACGCTGTGTCAAGAGTAGCTCTCAGAGAAACTGTAGAATTTAAACCAATTTGTGACTTATACTCTCACATAGTTACATAATTAGAAACACTTTCACCCTGAAACCTGTATCTTCAAACTAGCTGGAACCGATCTGAAGCCTCCATGCCAATCACCGTCCCTTCATCGTCTGCCAGTTTGTGAGAGCAGAGGCACGTTGCAGAGGTCTCCCTCTTACAGCCCCGCACATCTGGCTTCACTGGCACTTCCCTGTCAGAGGCCATGAAATTGACTTTGGCCACGTCTTCATTTGCCTCTCTGCCGTTATTAATTAACTCGCCTTTATTTACCGCCAATCTGATTTTCAGCATCACTCACATCATATTAATCCAATCATGGCTGAGTGTGGAAAGCATTTGGCGCTCAGTTGTTCCTTTAGAGTCCATCTACTTTTCTCTCCATATCTGTTTTTCTTCTTAAAATCAGATGTCCTGAAGTGTGCACAAACTATCTGCTCTTCATCTTTTCCCCTCAGGCTGTAGATTCAAATCTAAAGCTCTTCCACTCCTCTGGCTACTCCAGCTTCAATCCCCCTCAGGTCAAGAGTGCTGTCGAGGTTATGTGCCAGGTTTTTATCGTTGATCAAAATCACATGTCGCTGGGATGAGGCTGAAATGTACAGAGCGTGTCACATGTTAACCCCGGAGGCAGGGTTAACGCCTGCAGCATCACCTACTGCTGGCAGGTGTGATGTAGAAGAAAAATGAGTTTGTGCTTTGTATGGTTAAAATCATGCACTGTAGAGTCTGCAGGGTTCTTAGAAAGATACAGAGCTTCAGTTACACATCAAATCAGAGAATAGTCTGAACAAAAATGATGAAAACAGAAATTATAGCTACAAAGATATAACTAAAACAGTCATAACTACAACTCCAACAGTAATAGCAACAAGCCTTAGAACATTAATAACAAAAAATGTAACAATGTTGCTTACAAATAACAATAATTAAAACAGCAGTAATACAAACAAACAAGAAAACCATCAACACAAGCAAAGACGGTAATAGTAACAACAGTAGCATGAAAACCAACATCAAAATCAACAACTATAACAATATCAACAACAGTAAGAAAACAAAAATAAGTGGTACCTATGTTAATAGCAACAACAAAAAGCAAGAAAACCAACACCAACAGAACGACGACAAAGATAGCAAAATCTCCAACAACAGTAGAAACACCACAACAAAATTTAAACAACAGACAACACTTGCATTAATACAAGAAAACCAATTCCAATAGCAAAAAAATCAACAAATTAACAAGAAATCCATCGACCATAGCAAGAAAACCAACAAAAAATAGCAACAACAGTGGTAGCTACAACATACCAAACACTCTGCAACTTTAGTCATAACAACAATCCCAAAAAATAGAAAACAGCAGCAAAGCTACAAAATTAAAAAACAAAAAGGGGGAAGAAGACCAACAACAAAAGCAATGACAGTAGCATGAAAACCAACTGCAGAAGCAAATGTGCTAGCTGTAACAACAGGAGCATGAAAATCTAATTCAAAATCAAGAACTACAACAATATTAACAACAAAAGCAAGAAAACAAAATTAATGGCAACTATACCAATAGCCACAACAAAAAGCAAGAAACCCAACACCAACAAAACAACAACAATAGCAAAAACCAACAAATCAACAATAACGAGAATACCAACAACTGTAGTCACACCAAAACAAACCTTATAAAACAGCAATAAGAAAAACACTGACACTTGTAACAACAATAGCAAGAAAACTTTCTACAATAGCAAAAACAAAATCAGAAAACTGTAAAAAGAAATCCAACAACAATAGCAAAAAACTAACAAGACTAGCAACATTCCCATAACTTCTACAACAGGAATCATAACAGAGATATAAAAAAAACAATAACAATAGCAGCAAATCTACGAAAAATACTAACAAGACCAACAACGAAAGCAAAGAGGGTAGAATGAAAATCAGTTTCAAAATGAACAGCAAGAATAACAGAAGTAAGAAAACCAGCAACGGTAGCAACCCTCTTACAAAATCAAAAAATAGCAGCAATAGCACAAACAATAGGCAAAACAACAACAGCAAAAACAATAATAATAACTAGAGTAGAAGGTACATATTTTTCATGATTTTAAAATATTTTATCTGGAATAAATTCACTAAAAACAATTTTAAGTAAGCTTAATCATTTCCTGAAGATATTGATGTTTCCATTTTTCTTACTGCCGCTACTGATTATTTTAATTGTTAGGCCTTCATGGGATCTCGATCATGAGTTAGCATCAAGCTAATGCTCCAAGACAAACATTCCTGTTCATCATTTGTTAATAGTGTGCAGCACATTTAGGATACCATGTTTCATCATGTGATATAATCTGCCTGCATCACACGGATCATTTATCATTCTGTTCCTCATCACGTGAGAGTGTTGTCAACAGTTTGTTGTATAATGTGTGCATATTAATGCGTTTCTCCTTCTCTCTGGGCTGCACCAAGGTCGGTTTTTATCATATTGAGTTTTTAAAGGCAAATGTAGGTGCAAGAGGATTCAGGTTTATTTGCATACAAAGCGTGAAAGATGCTGTGTGTGTGTGTTATTCCTATCATACTGGAAGAATTACCAGTGGCTTGCAGTGATAACTTAAAGAGCCCATGTTTTGCCTTAAATCTTGTTTATATTTTATTTTCAATGACTGTCAGGGTATGTTCACCATCACTAATATTCAAAAACCTTCTAGTTTATTATTTAGTTTGTTAAATTCTTTACAAGTCCCCTGATTTTTCTTTGGATGCCAAGAGATTTAGTGACCTTCTTACAAACAAAACCATCCTGTTCTCTCCAGTTGAGTTTGTGGTTAATCTTAAAAAACAAAAAACATGTCCAGATATAGAAGCGCTCTATTATGCGGAGATGTTCTGAACGCACTAAAGAGCAGAAAAATATCGAATAAAGCTGAATTTGAACTCTATAAATAACCATTCTTGATTTTAAGAAGAACCACACATGTATTAATATCTGTGTTTATTTGGCAGATGACTTCTGAAATGTTGGCATTGCTGTACACCAGCTGAATCTGTCTTTTTACATCTCTAACACTGAGCAAAGAATTCATCTGTATCATAGTCTGAGAAGCAAAATAACCAAACTATGCAACAGCCTCATACTTCAGGCCATAAGACTTGTTGTCTTGTTGTTCGGTCTGTGGATGATCTGGTGCAATGATTCAGTGAAATAACTTTTGTGCAGTAATATGATGCAATAATCCAGTGGTATGCTGCAATAATCCAGGTGTATTCTGAAAATAACTTCAGAAATTTCAGTGCAATAATCCGGTTGTTCTTATTCCTGTTCTAAGCACTCCAGCACTTTTCTCTGGTTACTGTATTAGTTTTATACTCTTATCACTTTTATATGTTTACTATCTGTTTTAATACCTTCTGTTTTTTTTTTTAAACATCTATTTATTTCTAGGTACCTGTGCCTTAAGTGTTGCTATCTGAGCCATTGTACAATGAAATTTCATTCATGTGTGCACCTGTGGTGTATATTTTGAATAACAAGAAAGAATTCTATTCTTCATTTACCAAAGTGAGAGTGTCCTCACTGATATTTAGCCCATTCTTTGATATTTAGCACTTTGATATTCTCTAAAGCAGTAAGAGACCTACAAGATGCAAGGTGTGAAAACTTTTTTTCTTAGGCTGCAACTTAAGTGTTGCATTTAAAGAAATTGTACACAAAGTGCATTTTTTATATTGCTGCTCTCAGTGTATTTTGACAGCAAAGCTGTGAGTTATTTAATCTTTCTCGTATAAAGGCTTGATTTTTAGATGATCCAGCAATGCTGGGGCCCTTTATTTATTTATTTCCCCCTTTAATTGGCCTGTGTTCTTCCAGCAAGAGGCTTACGCACTAGATTTTTTCTTAAAAGTGTTATTCTCAGCAGGGAGCTAAAACCTGACCGATCCTCACCTCCTGCCTCCCTCTCCTCGTCTCCCTCACTATCACGTTGTTTGCCCCACCCCACCCCCCTCCGTCTCACTCTCTCTTTTTCTCTCCTGGTCTCTTTCATTTTCGCTGACGCTTCCTCAAAGCTACATTAAGTCATACCAGCCCCTTGAAGAGCACATCAAAGTGTTCAGGCCTGTAAAATCATACAGGCTGAGTGCTTGGCAATATCATTACATGTTCAACAGCCCCTCTTTGCCCCCACTCCCACCTTAAATTCAGAAGTGAAGGAATTTATATACTCAGATAAGCACAGGAGCAGGAGCTGACTTTCATAAATACGCCTGTGATTGCAACTTATGACAACATAACACTTCACATAAACGTTAGAGTGCGTTTAATGGGTGCCTCAGTTTACGTTCCAAATGTGTAAAATAGATTTTTATCTCTCGTGATTGCTGCCATCCCGTGTGTGCAGCTCTTTGGCTTCAGGAATTAACCTTTATCAAATCCTGTCTGTCTAGAATCAAAGCGAACACTGGAACATGAGAGGAGATTGATGCATTACTGTGAACATCACTCCAGTTTAATTTAAAATCCTGGCTCTGCTTGACCTGCTGTGAATGCCTCTTTTTGGATTTTTGATTATTCTGCTTTTCTAAAGTGTGCCCTTGCTCTTTTTGCATATATTTACCGCCCCTCAAACCCTGTTTTAAAATGAGAATTTGACCTACAGGATCTAAATTATAGTACAAGTTGGATCATTCTCAATCACAAAATCTTAGAGTATTCTCCTTATGTTGCCATTCGTCGGCTAAAATCCGAGACAAGATGTAGTCAGTGTTTTTGGCAGCCCCTGCTAGAGCTCCATTAGCCAGATGGAGCAAACACTTGCATGGAGTACTCCTTAACCATCCTAGCACTCTTACAACATGAAGTTTAATCCTTCTTGGCTTCCCCATGGCTCGTCTCTTGTTTAATGTTCAGTTTGGAGGCGGCAGAAAGTCCTCACTTAAAGTAACCTAAACGAGTTCATAAAACTCTACGGCCTTCTCTTCTTTTTTCTGTCATCATAATGATGATAGGTGAGAGCCCATTTACTTAACTTGAATAATCCGCAGCTTTTATTGTGGGTGTAAAATGGAATTATAAAAGGTAGGAGTATTTTTAGTAACAAAAAAGAGATTAAAATACTGCAGGGACTGTCACAGAGTCATTTTTCTGTCTGCAGTTAAGCACCATTTGTTCAAAGCCTTGCTTCAGTGTGATAAGTTGGACTTAATTGATTCGATGGAGGAAAATTAAAGTGTCTCGGTGGCGAGAAGAAAGAAAAGAATGTGAAATTTTTAAGGTAGCTGGATAATACTGACAATAAGGAACACAAGGCATGAACAAGTGTTTTTAGAATACTGGTGTTTGATAATGAAAGAAAACAGAACAAATTGTTCCCCTGTGAGAATTAGACATGGAAAATTGGTCTTTAAAAAGCAATGTAATGGATTATAGCAAGGGCAGTCAAATGTGTTTTTTTCTAATTGTAGCTAATTGCTGAATTTTTATATTGTATTACATGTTCAGAATATCCTTATTTATCATTTAAAAAACCTGTTAATTTAAAGCAGTTCTCACCATGGCGATGAAGGAATCGGATACCAAAAAATGACTTTATGACCTTGACTTTTAGATTTATTGTTATTTAAATGAGTGCAGGACTGACATATAGATATCAGGCAGCTTCAAAATGCTTATTATGGGATGAAATGATGCTAATAAACATTATATGTTGCCCTTTCCAAGTATATAGTCTTATATTGCTGTACTAAGAAGATCATAGATGAACAGCCAGTGACACAAGGTGCAAAATAAAAGCAAACGCTACAAAAGAAAGGGCTTTACAGGTCTACTGTGTGAGCAATGTCAAACATACAAAACTCTTAGTGCTAAAGATATTCAAGGTTTTCCTGTTTTGTGCACATTGTGTAAAATTTCGCCACACTAGACCACATCCGTCTCCTGCCTGCCACTATTGCTTCCTTTATGTCAGGATCAGGCCACACAATAGATGCATGATTATGTTCCAGCCCAACAGTCGTAGGGTTTTGCGACCCATCGGTTAGGAAAATAGATCATTCTGTCTCATGTAGTGTATCTTATTTTTTATATTATATTGATTTTTTGCCGATATACAATATGTTAATATTCAGAACTCATTGTCGCCGTTACAGATACTGATAACAACGTTTACTAAATTTTTAGGAACAGAAATGGAACAAGAACATGTCATTGTAAAAATGAATTGAATTCTTTAATGTAGACATTTAGTGATAATAAGTTGAAAGATTATGTTACAGTCATACATTATGCTGATCTTTCAGTCGATATAATGGATGTATATGGCCAGTTCTTACATCTGCAGGTATTAATATTTAGCTTTTTAAGCTTTTGTCTGCCAATACAGTTGTTACATGAAAAACTTGGTTGTTTATCGCGTTGAATTACCTTAATACAATAAGGAAGGGAAATAGTCCTTTTAATCATGTGCTATTCTAAATTCATGAATTACAAAAGCAGGCCCTAGAAAAGCTGAAAAAATAAACCAAAACTGGCTTGAATATTTTTGAACTGACCCCTGAAAAAGTGTAAAATAAAAATAGTAATAATAAAAAAAAAAATGCATTAGCTTAACTACTTTGATAACCTGATGGTTATCATTGTGTTAATGCTTGTAAACCTGATTAGAACATTTGTAATGTCCTGTGACCACAGGCAGTATATAATAGTAATAATAATGATAATAACTTTATTTATATAGCACCTTTAAAAATAATTGATGACAAAGTGCTTTAACAGACAAAACAAAGGCAGAAAAAGGCAGAACTCTGGGTACAACAAATCAACAATCAGGTCAAACAGACCAAAAGAGTCAAAGGAAAAGGCACAGAGGGTCATGTTAATTAAGGCAACAAAAGGAAAGAAAATGGTCAACTGGTGAGCTGGATTCAGCTGAAGTATTATAGGAATATACTTAATTAGTACAGCTTATTATGTTAACATTTACAGATGAAGAACATCAGTGAAGAAGGTGTTTTGTTTTATATATAATGATAAGGAGACAATAAGACAATAAATAGATAATAGGTATATAGATACATATTTAAATTGACGACAGTTGAAAGTTGACGACATCACATCAAGGAGATGGAGAAAAAGAGGATGGATAGAGGATGGATAAAAGAGAAAAAATAAATACCTAAAATAGAATTTAATAAAATAATAATAATAAGAATAAGAATAATAATAAAGGGAGTATATTAAACCATGACAAGATGGTAATACAGGACTAAAATGACGAGAAACTGTTGAGGAGAGTAAGAACAGCAGAGTTTAAAAATAGTAATCGTAAAATAAGTATGTAGATAAGATAAATAGCAACATGGATGTATATATACTTTGCTGGTTGTGTATGCTTTTTAATTCAAAACCAACATAGCCCAGCCTACACCATGCTTGTCAGTGACCAGGGATGGGAATCAAAAACCAATTCCAATCGAGAAATGATAACAATTAGCTAGAGAATCAATATTTATCGAGGGTGTCATGCCCTCATCAGACTGTCAACCCAATGGACGTCAAAGATATCATGGCAGACGGGAGATAAAAGCAGTCTTTGGTGTGGCTTAATTTAACACAATATGATGTCTACTACACAACATCCCGTGTGATTTCAAACAATAGTGGAGACACAAACAACATATTGACAGATTTGTCTTTGGAGAATAGTGATCAATATCAGGAGAGCCATTTGTTTGGCAGTGTTGACTCTAAAAACCTCTGTAGACCTGCTTTTTCACTCAGAAAATCTGTAAGAAGGACAAATGAGAGCAAAAACATTATCTCCTTGGCAGAAGTAATAAAGTTGCAAGGTTGTCCTAACTTATATTACAAGATGTACGGCCATTATTTGCCTAATGTATCAACATTAAACAGTACTTCAGAGCTCAATACTTGCTTTCTAAAACTGCATGCAATCGAGAAGTCTGCATAGTAAGATAAACAAGAAGAGGAAAAACCCATAATAAAAACAGTAGCTTTACAACCATTAATATTTACATGCTGTTTCCAAACCATTAGCCCTGTGGTAGCTGTGGCTATCCAGTAGGCCAGGGTCTTTTCATTATTTATGGTGGTCCACTGAGGGCAGCAGTGATTGAAAAGGCAATCCTGCTGTTGTTGCACTTAAATAAACACACGTAAGGCCTGTGAAATAATCTTCCCGCTGTTATCTTCTAAGTGATTCTCATATTTTATGGAGGGAATGCACTTTGTAATATCTTTTATTCTCTTGGGGCCTTAAGCGCTCTGTATTTTACCCCCTTCTTCATTTTAATTATTCACATTTAATTACTCTTAAGTGTGGGCTTTTTTTTTTTTCCTCGCATATATGGATATCTTAAAGCAGGCTCGATAAGTGATTAATTCCACGTTAGGAATGGGCTTTTCCAAGTCACTGAGAAGCTTGAGGGATTGCACTCCTTAATCCTCAGTTTATTTTAAGGCTCTTTATCTGTTGCTGTATGCGTTTATCTTTCATTGTCTCATTTTTCTCCCCGCACGCATTGTCTTTTCTTCATACTGCTTTCTCTCCCTTTTCCCTCCTGTGTTGTTTCCTTGTGTGTGTGTGTTGCGCTCTCTCCGGAGGCTATATGTAATTACTGTCAGAGGGGGACCTGCATAGATCCGCGTGACCTTGGACACTAAAAGACAGAGGCCACTCCAGGCGCAGGGGGGAGGAAGTGACTCTGCGCCGTACACCGTTGTCATTCCGCCGCGATGCCGGAGAGTCGACATAATTAAAAACGTGCTAAATTTAGCCCTGAAGTCTTTATGGATGTGCCGCTGTAATGACAATGCATCCTGAGTATTGGACTCTTCCCCACCTACCCTTTTTTAATCTAAGGCATAAGCAGAGGGGAATTAGTCTTCCTAAAAACTCATAAGCTGTGCCCTAATTCCATGACAGATAATTGTTAAAGAAGGTTTAAATGGAGCTGGAAAGATGAATATGCCACTATAAGTGGCAAATAATTGCAGTGGAGAGCTACTTAAGATATATATGACAGACCTTAAAAACAACCAAGGAGCCACAACAAACCATAAGGTTTTTTCCACTTTGAGATGTTCTGCAATTTTTTTAGGGTCATAAAGCATTTCCAACTTTCAAATTTCAATATATAGGCAAGCCTGTTCAACTGCTTACCATTGCAGATTGCTAACCAGCCAATCACATGGCAGCAACTCAGTGCATTTAGGCATGAAGACATGGTTGGGAGAACCTGCTGAAATTCAAACCAAGCATTACAATGGGGCTGAAAGGGGATTTAAGTGACTTTGAACATGGCATGGTTGTAGGGTTGTTAGGATTTTCACACACAATCTGTCTTTCTTACCTTGTATCAATAAAATCAGGCTCTTGGTGGTGGTGTCATGGTTCGGGAATGTTTCATTGGCACGCTATGGGCCTTTTGTTAAGTGTCATTTAACGCCATAGCTTGCAAGAGTATTGTTGCTGCCCTTGTCCATCCCTCTATGATCATTGGTATCTATCCCCCCGATAATTGCTTCCAACAGGATGACACGCATTGTCATAAAGCTCAAACAATCTCAAACTGGTTTCTTGAACACATAAATAAGCCACTGTACTCACCATCACAGGATGAGTACACTGTTGTCATATAGGGATGGACATAGTTAGCAACAATACTCACGTAGGCTGTGGCGTTTTAAGAATGCTTAATGGACACTGAGGGGCCTAAAGTGTGCCAAGAAATTATCTCTAGCACCGTTACATCAGCACCACCATCCTTCTCTGACCTCTGGCATCAACGAAGCAGTTTTTCACCCAGAGAACTGCTGTTCACAGGATACTTATTACTTTTTCAGGCCACTATGTAGCCGAAAAGATGGTTGTGCGAGGAAATCCCAGAAGATCATCAATAACTGATATGTTAAGATGAGCCTGTCTGGCAGCAACAAGCATGCCATGTTCAGAAACACTTAAGTCACCTTCAGCAACTTTAGTAGATTGTCCTGACCATGTCTACATGTGTAAATGCATTGGGTTGCGGCCATTTGATTGCCTGATTAGCTATTTGGAATGCTAAGCACTTACGTAGATGTATCTAATAAATTGGCTGGCGGGCACAGTATTTTCTGTTCAAGCTCCTCCTTAAGAGGCCTATAACACTGAGACACGCTGAATTCTGGCTGCACAGACTTTCCTGGCCTACAGACTGCATCACTGGGCCTTCAGGTCTTTTTGATTAGCTTGCAGCCCCCTCCTGATTTGGATCTCTGCTTACTAGGTGTGGATTTTTAGGCTCAATCACTGAAAAAAAAAAAAAAAAAAAAAAAAAATCTGCCCAACCCAAGCCTCAGCTGCGGCGCTGTTGGCGGTACATCCTGTCTGCTGGTTGTTACCTGGCACCCTCACAGCCTCATAATGAGAGGAGTCGTTCCCCCCAACCAGGTGCCACTTCGTCCGCATTATTCACACTTCTTCCTTTTACACACAGCAGCTGTTCATCACCTAATGATGCTGGACCTGGCCAGTGATGGAGCAGGGTGGGCAGAGAGCTGCTCTGCCTCTGGCTACACTTCAAACCAGGCCCTTATTTTAAGCCTTATGAAAATGAATTCCAGCACTGTGAAGTGTTACGTTTCAATCTTACTCTTTCATGGAGCTTGTTTCCTTCATGGCCAGTGGCAAATTTTCTTTTGGGCTTATTTACTTGCTCCCTCTTTGTGTTGGTGTCTTCTTTAATGTACGCTTTCCCACACATTGGCGTCTTTAGCCAATATGGACTCCATACAGCGATCAAAGAGGTTGACTGCATTAAATCTTTCCTTTTAAGTCTAACTCTTGAAAGTGAGAACAACTCACCACATTTACGCTGCTGTTCAAGGCTCTGAATTGAAAAAGGAAGACACGGCTCTTTCTGTATCATGTAGTAATGATCCGGGTGAATGGACTGCTAACTAGATGACATGTTGAAGCAGCCAAGCTATGGCAGCTACCTACAATAGAGCTTTAAAACATAAAGTCTGCATTGTACAGTAAGTTGCTTCTCCCCATTTCGGATGACATAGCATTGTGTGACACTGCAGGCATCAAGCCAAAATCAGTCAGGGGTTGAGATAATTAGCTCCTACGCCACTGCAGTTTTGAAACGCCTTTTTTTTTTTTTCTTTTTTTTTTTTTTTTCTCACAGAAGGAAGTAATTTTCCGTTCATCACGTCAGGTCTTTGTTTAACAGTCTAATTAAAAACAATGAAGTACAGGAACTGATTGTTAAAAGAATAAATTAGCTCAGAATTTAAGGCAAAGACAAAAGAAATGAGACAAAGTGTTTAATGTGACAATTGTATTAATGATTATGTTGAGTAGCAATAATGACCCTCATCAAATTAGAGGAGAATGGCTGTAATTGCTGTAGTCTTCGCTCAATGCGGATGCAATCATCCTACAAACTGTAATAATTGATATGAAAAAAATCATTTTTTAATTATGTTAAGGAGTTTAAAATGTGTAGAACTGACCCAGAAGTACTCCACTTTGTCATGATATTATGGTTAAGTGCCTTTAATTATGTTAGGCACTGCACCTAGACTTCAATGATTCCAGTGCACTCATGAAGGCGTACTGTGGTTTCTTCACCAAAGAAATCACAGCAAATCCTTGAAGTTCTGTAAGGAGCTGGGTGATATGTTGGATTGACATCTGCGGTATTTTAATGCCTTGCCTACCATTTGACGAAACTTTAGCTCCTTCCTAGGTTTGCATCCTCTGCTCTTCTACCTTGATGTAAACAAACAAGTACCACAAATGGATAGCATCTAATAAGGGCAGTACATTCTGGAAGTATTTATACAGAAATTTTAGATTTAAAAATATGTAGGCTTTCTTTCTTATGTTTCTTGCTGAGCATCAACATTGGTTAAAGCAGTAGTTCCATTTTTCCTTGGAGCCCCCTTGTTGTACCTAAGGTCCTTCTCACACGAAAACGCCAAAACAAACTTCCGTCATCATTACACTTCAAGACATTCAAATTGATTCCTTGAGGACGTGATACCTGTCTAGAGAAACTGAGCAGTGCAGGGTCAACTTCTTCCGCTATTCTGCCTCTGGGATGTCCAGAGCATCACCGGGGAGTAAGTATTACATCTTGAAATGGCAGCGTGAAAAGGGCGTGAAAAGACCGGAGCAACCCACCTGAAAAAGTTAGCACCAATTTAAAATGTTTTGTTGGATAGGTTAGGTCAGAATTGGGGGTACATGCTGGGTCGGCACTTCACCATTCATCTTCCCTGATGAATCATCTCCACCACCAGCAGCGTTAACGCTAATTCATCCGTAGGTGTTTATACGCAATGAAATTCAAGGGCACAAGGGGGCAACCCCTATGCTCCGAGGCTCCAAAGACTCCGAAGGCTCCGAAGGCAAGGGACTTCAACCCCTTCAGCTCCATTGCCACTACAGTAACAAGGCAGTTGGTTCATGGGCCCATATCACCTTGATTGTTGTTTAGAATCAAGGTAAATTGGACCAATTAACATTCTCATGTAGGGACTTTTAAAGAAAGTATGTGATAAATGTATAATCTTTGTTTTAGCCACTATATGTAAGCTGTCATGAACAAAATCATTTGAACACCTTCAGGGCAGGTATGCTTTATCTAATGCAAGATTTATTATTTTTTGACAACCTTTAGGGTCAACATGTTTATAGGGCTGGTCAGAAGCAGCTTGTGTGACTCGTTGTTGAGGGTAAAAGAATTCACATGGTTTTTGAGCAGAATAGTCAGGAGGAAGGCAGAATATGACCAAGTTGTCTAAAAGCCATAATGTAAAGCTGGTTGGCACACATTTCGGCCACAGCATATGTTGTTGCTTGGTTGGTGTGTTCATCTACGCAGATGCAAATAAGGCTTAGAATGCTTTTCTATTGGATTGTTGTCAGACTCTTGGATTGGTTTCCTGCTTTTAAGAAGGAAATTTTCCACAACAAAACCAAATTCTGTCAACCTCAACGCTGATAGAGCCTCATGCCCCTGAGACCCTCTGGTCATACCTTACATGGCAGACCAGAGTGGGAATTGCTACACCTTTTAGTGTTAGATAAGTACGTTTGGTACCCCAAAAGAAAGATGCCAAAAATTGTGACAGAACGGATCAGTTTTTTTGGTTTCCTCTCCAAGTTTAAACAGTGGAAAAAGAAAAAATCACGTGCCCCACTAAACCAAATTATACTTGACAGCTTGGTGAAAATGCAACAGTAGTTTGAATGAACATTTCTGTTAGTAACCACTTGGAAGTTAGTTGCTTAGGAGCATCTCTAGCACTGAACGCTACAGGACAGATACATCCCACTAGAGTGGCAGCACAAAACATCGACAGATCCCCCTCCCTGCTGGCTACCCATCAATTTCCAGCCAGTTACCAGCCACTGGAAGCCCACAACTGTCTGAGGTTGTGCCTAAAATCCATTGAAAATATGCCCATTCATGCACGTGCAATGACATGGTGCTTCCCTCACAAGACGACATAGCCTCAGCCTTTTCCTTGGTCAGTAAATCAGCTGCCAAATCAACTGAGAGCAAACGTGACAGTACAAATTCACCCAAATACGGCCCAGAGTTTACAATCTATGACTGTCCGGGTGGGCAGGCCATGTCATGGACCTGTCAGGGACCAGCCAAGACTCAATCAGGGCAAGTGTGGAAGTTTTAAGTGGCTGCATCTGTACTTGCTGCCTAACAATGCAACTAACTTAACCTATTGGTGATCATAATGTCATAGTGGATCTATGTGCCCTTGTCCGTGAAGATTTTTTATTTAGTTGTCGACAAATGATCAAACTGACTGACCAAATGATCCAAAGTTACAGTATGCGCAGCCCCTCTCTCTGCTACTTTTTTTACTTTCCCAGCTCCCTCCTCCTGCAGCAAATGCAATATTTCGAGGTCAGAACCTGCCTGCATGATCTCCCCCCTCCCTGGGCATTCATTATTAAATCTGATACGCACCTTTAGTTTCTAAAAGGTCAGCTCACCTGTCGCCCTGAGGCGGGGTGCTTTTGATTTTCAGGCAGAAAATAAGCGTCTCCGTCCACATCCCTCACCATCCCAGCGAGCGTGATTTGCACTAATGTCAACTTGTGGGTCTATTACCTAAAGCTGAATGGCTGAATGACACTTTTCGCAGCGGTGAGCCACTTATGTGTCCAAATGGGGTTCTCTTCTTCAGAATTGGCCCCAGCTCTCGCCTCCTTCCTCTAATGTAGCGCGGGGCCATCTTCTGAATATATCTGGAGTCCTTACAATCAAAGCAGGACATTAGCCGGAGTCAATGAGGCTCGACAGGTGGCAGAGAGAGGAGCAAGGGAGAAGGATGCAAAAGGAGAAGCCACAGATGCCGTCTCTGTTTAGATTCTTTCGGTGATGGCTTTTCCAATTACAGAAACAGTAATTTGCTGTAAAAGGATCCAGACTGCCAGGAAAATGGGGGAGAATAGAACTGGGTAATTGCTGGTGGACGCGGGGAGGGGGAATCACATGAGATATAATCCATATCACTCTCCAGCGAAAGGGGAGCGGCATTAGTCAAGCAAAGGGGATCATTTGTTTTTTATAGTGGCCTCCCTCAGCGCTGGACAGATGCTGACACCACTTTAAACATCACTCAGGAGCACGAGGAAATGGCCCTTCTCTTGTCTCGGCTCCCTTATTGTCGCAGAAAAAAAAACAGTGGACAAGTATCCCCCGGGCAAGTGCTGCTTCTTTGTTGACCAACCACAGGGGGCGTTAGACTCACAGCAGCTGCACGTGTGTGTGTGTTTCCTCCACACATACACAAACTAACGCCTCCCTTGCCGATAGATACTGTACCCAGGCTGTGTGATGTTTGTCATTGCGGACTTTTTTTTCCTTTGAAGTGCCGCTTGCATGTCCTGAAATGCAGCCATACCTCTACCCCAGAGGATAAAGCCCCCCGTCCACACCTCATGCATATTTAACACAGAAAACAAACAGGTGAGCTGAAGCACAAAGCCCTGTTCAGATGGTAGATGATGTACCATCCATGTGTCTCCGAGTCTTTGACCAGGCAGCTTGTGTGCACAGTTAAGCCTCATTTATGCTGCCTTTACATACCAAAACACCCTCCTCAGGCACTTTATTAGGTACACCTTGTTTGTGCCTTCAGAACTGCCTTAATTCTCCACTGCATTGATTCAACAAGGTGCTGGAAACATTCCCCTGCAATTTTAGTCTGTATTGACATGAGGGTTTCACACAGATTTGTTTGCAGTCCTTCTGTGAATCTTCTGTTCCACCACATCCCAGTGGTGCTCTACTGAATCGATATCTGTAGATCGTTGTCATGTTCATGAAACTAGGTTGAGATGCTTTGTGGCATGGTGTAATGCTGCTGGATGGAGCCAGTAGAAGATGGGTGAACTTGGTCATAATGGGATTGACATGGTCTGCAATTCTCACATGGGCTGTGGCATTTTAACGAAGTTCAGTTGGTACTAACAAGCCCAAAAAGAGCCAAGAAAGTATCCCTCACACTGTTCCACCACCACCTCCAGCCTGAACTGGATTTTGCGTTGGTGATGTGTGAAATTCTGACCCCACCATCTAAATGACCAAACAGAAATCAGACATCTTTTCAATCTGCTGTTGTCTAACCTGGTGAGTCCTTTCAAAATGTAGCCTCAGTAGCTTGTTTTGCCTGACAGTAGTGGCACCTGGTGTTGTCTTCTGCTGCTGTAACCCATTGGCTTCAAGCACATCTAGAAATGGTCTTCTTTATACCTTCGTTGTAACACATGGTCTTTGCGTTACTGTGGCCTTTTCTCTAACCACTAAGGCCATTCTCCTCCGACCTCCAGCATCAACAAGGCCTTTTTCCAGAGAACTGCCACTCACTGGATATTTTTCTTTTTGTAGACCATTTCCTGTTCACATATTGCACTGTTTGAACTTCAGTAGGTTGTCTTGATCATGTCCACAGGCCTTAATCCAGATCCCATTGTCCATTTGAAAGAGATGATTTTGTCAATTTGCTAGCTTGAGAGTTGATTTCATCCAGGAATTTGCTGGACCTCACACAAAACCACTTGGTGAAAAGAGCCATAATCATCAAACATATGGAAAATGCAGCCTTCTAAAGATGACGACTGGCTTCCTTATTGACAGTTGACTCAAAAAGTGCCTTTCGTCTAATACAGACTGTTGGCAGCTTGACAGTTTGGGTTGAGTGGCGCAAGTATGACACATTTTTGTAGGCCAACCAGGAAGTTAGCATTGCGCAGGCTCCCTCGCCTTAAACCCTATGGGATATTTCACTGTGTTCTTGGATCATTGCTGACAACAAAGTCTGGCAAATAAAATTCATGAAACATGTTTTGTTCATCTTGATAATCTTCATAAAGGGTAATGCTATATCAAGCCATTATGTAGCTACATTACAATTTGACTGAGACGCAGCGTCAAAACTTCCGCCACATATTGCGCCACATTGTAACAGCTTGTTTGAGAATTTCTTCTTAATCTAATGAACAGATCAAGTTGGTGCTCACAGTTGTGGCTATATGGTGCGTGTATTATTGATTACTAAAATCCAATCAAGAAGGACTGCATTATGGTTCCCGGGCTTTATTGTAGTCCTTGTTCGCAGTTCATTAGCAACATGAAAACTTTCCTTTCAAACAGCTTTTTAAAAAATTAAAATGTGGACAAAATCAGAGGCAGTTTGTGTTGCAAAGCAAAACAATCGTATCTCATCTGGACCTTATTTCAGGTTGTTTCAGCTATTCTAAATCCTATTTATTTTTGGCCATTGCAAACAGAAGTGCTAAAATGCTAACTCACATTCACATTTTTGGGCCCATTCTTGCAACACTCTATAAACAAGCAACACAGACAGATGCCTTTCTTGCGCCTTTAGATGTTTTCTGTCTGTTACAAATTGTAGTGAATTAGAGCCAACTTTACGTACCCGCATCTCTTGTTTCCCCGGCAGGTGTCCTTTTCACAGACGCGCTCCACTTTGACTCTAAATTTCTTCATTTTTACAAGCCAGGAAATTAGCACGCTTTCGTAAGCAACCATTGCTCTCTTGGCCTCTACTTCTGTCATTTTGTGATTATTTACCCCTCTGTGGTTTAATGGCTTTCGTAAACAGCTTAATAGAATTCAGCACGGCTTTGGGATGTGCAGAGAAAGGGCACATGAATCACTGTTTTCATTGGCTTTTTGTTCCCAGCTCTTGTCTCTGCTCACACAGCGTGCTCCACAATATAATCAAATACAATCACGACCAACCTGTAAAGCTGTTGTCAGTCTCTCTACCCTCTCCCTCTCTTCGTCCTTCTCTGTTCTTTCCTGGTTTCAAGCCCCCCCACTCTGCACTGGGCATTCAGAATGTAATTATATATGATTTACAAACAGCTGCAGCCATAATGGTGTATAAACAAATTATGAAACAAGGGGGAGAAACAGTGGAATAAAGAGATGAAGACAGAGAGAAATTGGCCAGCATCAGACACAGTCAGTGGTTCGGCTGTTTTTTGGATCATCGCTTTGGCTCTTCCCTCAACACAAAATGAGCACTCACGCTCGACATGGTTTAGCCCTTCTGCACGCAGATATTTAGCTGTCTTTATGCCAGCATTAAATAGAAATTTGCCTTTGTAATGCAGAGTCTCCTGGCTTCATTTCTTTCCTAATGTTCACATTCCCTCAGAATTTCTCTGGGATGCTGCATAAGACCACTCAATTGACCCTGGAGGGCCTGGATTTTCTCTCTGCACTTGCCTACAGAGAGAAAATCGACACTACTACATTACAAAACCCATTCCATTTCTCCATTGCAATTGTAGCCGAGGTTATGTCTTTTTCTATAGACCCTGCGTCCACGTGTAATTCCAAATGCCTGCTTTTTCCCGCTTGTGATATGCATATTTACACAAATAATTTTCCAACCATGCCTCTGTAGATGGGCACTCACCTGGACATAAACCTGCAGGGCTGCTGATAAAACCCTAACCCCAAATCCAGTTCACCTTTGTCCAAGAAGCAGACGCAGCAAATTGGAGCTGTAAATCCCAACAGCGGATAATGATAATGCGAGAGGCACACTCTGAATACTAAATCAAACAAACCTTGCAAACGTAGACATGGACAAGGAATGCTCAGAGAGGAATCAAGGTGACATAATGCGTCTTGCTGATTTTTTGCTGCCAATACTGACAACATGAGAGAAGTTATGCCTATACCAATACTAAATTATTTAATATGTTGATGTGGCAGCTGGCTGGCTGGAGCTATTTGTCAGTCTTCACAGCTTGGCAGTGTTCTGGATCTCATACAGAAGGCAGCAAAACCTGACACAAGGTCCATAAAAGTCATCCTTATATAATCAACAACATGCTTTTACTAACTTTACTCAACAGGGCAGCACAGAAGCCTCCCACCAACCTGCTTACCTTCTGATGCTTCTCATAGTTTGTGTCGATATTGCAGCTGGTTTCATATAAGCTCAATCTATTCTGCTTCATGTACATGTGGCAGTGTAGCCAAAGTTGTCCGTATTTGTTCTATAACATACATTTACCAACTTTGCTCAGCATGGAAGCGCAAGGACATGTTGAGCAATGCATCAGTATCATTTTTTGTGAGGGCTAATTAATTAAACAATGTGGTTACTCATTAACAAAACATAAGGGTAATCAAAAATACTCATAACATTTAAAAAAATATATAAAAACTAATCAAATTCTCTGATAAATAGCAATAAATCTGAGAGCTTAAACCAGGGTTCATCTGAGTGCTTGAAATCCTGGTAGTTGCTCTGCTGTCCTTTTGACAATTTACAACCACTGTATGGCACTGGAGAGGCCCAAAGGCACATATTTAATATCTTTTCTGCAAGTTTACACTGGTCCCAGATGTCCCCAAAATATTCACTTGGATTTTGGCATGCCTATAAACCCCTTGTTTCAGCCCTGCTTAGAACAGGCTGTTTTAGGGTAAAGCCTAATTAGCCCTTCTCGATAAGTAGATGTGGCTTCCGCTTTCTAGTGCAGTGCTCCAATGTTCTTCCAACAGGAGCTGGCTTAGAGCTCTTATGTTTGGCAGGTCATATTTTTCTGCCAGACCAATAAAAGAAGTATTTTGCAATATGTAGGTCCTCCAAAATGCACCTAGAAAGTGCTTGAATTTTACCTTCAAATGGTCTTCAAAACTTGTTCAACTTGATTGCACTATGTAACGAACACAGTTATTAGATATTTCAAGAAAGAAACCGATTCTTTCAAATTGTTTTTTTGCCAAATCCTGAATTTCACTTTTAAGTTTTATTTGAACGAATCATGAAGGATTTAGTTACCTTTGTGTTGCGGCCGTTTTTGCAATCAGGCAGTAAGTACAACATAATACTTGACATGCTACCTTGTTTTGTGAGCTAATTAGCTTTCATCCTACTGATTTCAAACACAAGTCCGATTTTCTGGCACAACTTCACCAACGTTCAAGGTGCTCTGAGAATAAAAGGGTCTTGAAGAAATGAAGAGCTCCAGCGACGCTTGTGGCTCAAGAAACAACTTCATCAGACCAGCACATTTTAGCTCGTGGCCATAATGGTCATCCTGATGGAAGCCACAAGCCAAAATATGTGGGCTTATCCTACTGAGTTTAACATGTTTCAAAACATAAGGGAATATTAGATTTCTATTTTTCACTTATGAGCATCGCAACAAAGTTTGATGTATTTTACCACGGATGTTTTTAGCGGAGGTGGCTGACTTACCCACAACAGCAGCAGCAGCAAACAAAATGGCAGGTTTTGTCAGTTCAACAGCCAAGTTGCTGCATTTCAGTTTATATGATCCTCATGTTGGTGTGATTATTGCTGTTGTCTGGTTCTTAAAGCACAAAGAGCTTCTCTCAGCTACAGTACCAAAGTACTGGAGATCCCATATTGATGATGAAAACTAGTAAATAATGATTGGCTCTACGAGATAATTAAATAAGAATGATTTTCACCCTTCATGCTGGTAAGCCTCAAAGGTTTCAGGTATCGATCAGTCTGCAGTATATGTTCATCAGAAGTTAACTGGTTAGATAAAATAATAAAGATGATAAAATTTATTTTTATTAGACAGTGAAGGCAGCACAGAATCACAACTGGAGACATGTTTGGAAAAAAAGAGGAGCAGGCTAGTATTCATGTCAGTCAGTGGATGGACATAGATTTATGGTTAAAGTGTGACTGCACTTGACTTGGAAGTAATTGGAGTGAGTCTATGGGTCACAGCAGATCATAAATCAGCTTGTTAAAATTGGTGATCCATAACATGCACTGTCAGTGCCCTGTGACTGCATAACCCCTAACAGAGCCGGCATGGAGTCAAGTGTGTGTTTCCCTCAGCTACAAAGAAATCCTGTAACAGTTGTTCTAGGAAATAAATTGGTTCCAGTTTAATTACTTCAGCTTTAGGCTGGACACGGCACAGAACAAAACCAGCTTTAATTATCTGTTACATGTACATAACTAAAAATAAGTGACCCAGTGAAGATAAGGCCATTGGACTGCAGAAGCTCAGCCATGCTGTGAGATCATAAGACCACGTAGATAACGGCCTTAATCAATTGGTGAATTTTTAAGAGTTAATAGGTATGGCATGATGTTGCTTTGATAAAATTACAATAATCTGAATCTGTCACAGATCCTTGAAATGCAATATTGACCTGTCAGAAGTCTGTCACTGTTCAATACTTCTAGTACTCTCAAATATATTTGAATCCCATTTCAATACCAAAGCGACCAAAATAAACGTAAACAAATATGTTTTTCACAGGTTTAGGGTGCAATATTTATACCACTGTGACTTTTTGCCTTCTGATCCTTTCTAGTTTGTGATCTAGTGTTAACACCAGCAGCTCTAATGATAATGAAATGGAAAGGACAAACACTGGTAATTATAGCAGATAAAGACATGCAGCTCATAAAATTTACTTTAAATGTCCTCAACACGCAAACAGATGTCGAATGATGCTGCTGATGTTGGTTAAAGTAGTCAAACAGGTCCACAGCAGCAGAAAGACCATGTTGTTAATAATGATAACAGTGATACATGTGTTATTTTACTATAATTACAATGAAAGTGATAAATAAAAGGCTGAATATAAGTACAGTAGTTATTAGTAGTAGTAAATATATACTAGTAGTAACTAGTATTGGTATATATTATTTCTCGGTTTGTTTTCTATTATTAATTAAATCCTT
The DNA here is from genome assembly GCA_037902135.1 of Cetoscarus ocellatus. Lineage (NCBI taxonomy): Eukaryota > Metazoa > Chordata > Actinopteri > Labriformes > Labridae > Cetoscarus > Cetoscarus ocellatus. The sequence goes on along the minus strand of JBAMNC010001761.1, from coordinate 116,939 downwards.
CAGCAATAAAGCCCAGCAGCATTCATGCCAAAATAGCTCTTTGAATTGAATTGAATTGAGGAATTCTGCCAGTCCCCTCTGGTAGTGTATGGGTGCACTCACTCAAGGGCCAATTGCCCCATATCAGGCTTAAACACATCTTCCTACCCATCAGCAGACCCCCCTCTGGCCTGAGCATCATTACATCATTTTATTGTGACAGATGCACTTTACAAGACACTCAGTTAGCACAACAGTGCAACACAAAGACACAAATACAACTCTTTTTGAGACATATTTGAGTCATTTTGATCAAACACAGCACAAGCGTTGATGCCTTATATTAAATACTGTATGTTACTTTTAAGCCATCATATTAATAGCTTCCTGTAGCTGATATGGTGAATGTTGATATTCCCCCTTCTTTATACTGCACCTTTATGCCTTGGCAATAATTCTCATCACACAAGGATGGGTGGTGCACATTTCAAAACAAAAATTGTAATATTTGTGTGATTTATAAGTTATAAGGTGTTGACATAAGATGGTGGCCAAACGGGTGTTACTGAGAGATGAGGAAGTCAACTCTTGTAACCTGGCAACATCAAAGTCGCATTCACACAGTAACATTTTTAAAGTTATTGTCAGCTGGGCAACACTTGTGTTCGTCTGGTACGTCATATTTTACGCATGCTTAAAAATGTTTGATCCAATACGTTTGTAAATGCCAGCATCCCCTTACCCTCTGTAACGGCTGTGTTCGTCTCTGTTGGTGAATGTATGGGCCTGCCCGAACATAATTCAACATACATCAGCTCTGTTGGGGACAGCCATCTTTTATCTTCTAGAAATGGTATCAGAATACCGAGACTGCATGTAGCTGCAGGTGGTGAAATGGCATACATCCTCCTATTTGTTGAGTGGTGCCACAATATGTTTGTACATCGTTCATTAGTACCAAGTTCTCCCAAGTAAGGTGCGCCACCCATACATCACATCTACTTTGGCTAATTTTAAAATCCATCTTCAATTGGCCAGGGGGATGTCGGGAGATACCTTCCTCTACCAGCACATTTCTCTCTGATTAGATGGGAGCTGCTTTCATGAGTACTCATCATTGGTCAAAATCAGTCGCTATACTGTAGATTGATGTGTGAATGCAATTTAAGCCCCATCAAAAAGCACTCTGATGCTAAAAAACTCTTTCTATGGACACAAGCCCGCAAATAGCAAGTGTGCATGATCCATTTCAGTATAATGTTGTACTTATTTCCTTTTTTGAGGACATAATAGCAGTGAAAGACCAAAAATCATACTCCATCCAGGTTTTTAATAAAAATAGGTATTTTTAAAAAATCATTTTGCATTGGTACAGCTCTCCAACACTCCACCATTATTCAAAATGATTCCTGTTGGGAGTGATCCCACCCTGTGAACCTTGAAAAGTAGAGATTGGAGGCAGCTCAGCGGTTAAGACTTTACAATAAAACTTTGAATTGTGCTTTATCTGAGTAATTGCATCCAGCAGCAAAATTTCCCAGTTAGCAGACTACTATATTTAAGACTTTAAGATTATTTTTTTCCTCCTCCCAGCAGAGACTTGACGTCATATCAGCCCATCATAATATACTCAGGGCCCCACTTTCTATATTGCATGTGAACATATTTCCCCTGTTTAATGTGTCCAGATAAAATCTTACTCCAGCATTTACATGAATAAAGCATTTTTAATTAGGTTGGGCTGAGAGGCTTCATCCATTAAGGCTTCATATATGTGAACATATATATAGCAGGTAGGAACCTCTTAAAGCTCATGTGTCATTTACTCAGCTCTCTCTGGACCCAAAGTGGAACATGGCCCAGGAAATGGAAATAAATAAATAAATGTGTGTAAAGTGCAGAAACACACACTAGTGCACGGTGAGCGGGAAAGGAAAGCACACACTAACTTTTTTTAATTAGATTAATAAATCAAAGAGGCTGCTGCCTGTGACGGCTGTAGCAACGATTCCAACTAAGTCTGCATCAAGCCGCTGTAGCAAAGCTGGAGCGTAATGATGTAACCATACCTCTTCTGTGTGTGTTTGCGTATAGATTCAGGAAGCAAGTCATCTGACATGTTTTCCAAAAAGTGCTTTCGCTACAAAACTCTGAAGAAGCGTCTGCATGTGTGTGTGTGTGTGTGTGTGTATATGCACATTCCCCATCTCTGCATTCATCAGCATTTGGTGTAGCTGTGGGTGGCCAACGATCTGTTTGGCCGCGCAGCCCTGAACCCCCATCCTCCCCAATCAAACCAAGCTTTTCCTCCACCCTCTCAACCCCATCGTACCTGTCTCAGCTGTTTTTCCTCAAAGTTCGACATCATTCTAATGAAGGTTTGCTGTCTGCTGTTGGTTGGCAGCTGCTCACCTGTGTCCCCACAGATAACTCCTCTGAAAGCAGCATCATTATTTATATTTACTTGTTCTCCAGCAGAATAAATAACATTAGGTGTTAATGACAACTCGCCACAGCAGCGTAGAGGAGAGGAGAGTGCTGCTCCTGCCTGCAAGCTGTTTGCTTGATAGTACAGGAAACATGCATAGTAAGCAGAAGGAAATCAGTTTACACAGTTGCTGTGTTTATGTGCAGACAAGAAAGCAGGTTAGTGGGAGGAATTCTGTTACCTGGTTATTGGAAAACTGAGTTTACATGCTAACAGTGAGTAATCAAATCCCCTCTGGGTTTTCTTTTTCTTTTAAGCCAAGGCTGTCAGTGCTAAGAGTTACACCTAAGGGCATTGTAGAGCCACCATTTGACCTAATGAGCATGCTTATGGCCTGTTGGAGTGAACCAGGGAAAACTCCACACAGAAAGGTTCCGCCTATCCAGCAAGCTACGTACTGTGAGGCAACAGCACAACCAGGTGCACCACCTTGCTGGATTTGAGATTGCTATAACACATGTCAGGTCAAACTGTGATGACATGGCTTTTATAGGCCTTAAGGTAAGGGTCAGCCATTCAGTATAATATTAATCAATAAAAATAAAGTTTAGATTAACTCAATAAGCTCCTCACAGGTGACTTGATTCATGTTTAACAAGCTCAGAGAATCTTCAGAATAAAAGCATCTAGTACACACAGAAACACCAGACCAGGCTTTTACTTTGGACAGCACAAATAGGAAGTGTAACCATACTGTGTTTATCTTGTCTGTATGCTGTTGTTCCAAGGTGGATATACTTATTTGCCAAAACAAGATGTATGTGTCTCCCTATTTTTTTTCCTATTTTCCTGTCTCGACCGAGAGACGTACATGACTTAAGTTTCAACAGGTGAACCATCAATTATTTATACTCTCCGTGCTTGAGACACCAACAGTATAAAAGCTTTGACTTGATAAAGGCATGCGGAAATGATAAAGCACTGCAGCTGTCTCACTGCAAACACGCATTCACCCTCAGGGTATACTTCAACGAAGCACATTGCTCTTTACATATTAAACAATGCACTACAGAGAAACACGTCATATTTCCGTGACAATTAGACACAAGGGTTTAAATGGTCTTATTGTCAGTTATAGCTGCAAGTGCTATGCATGAATGTTTGGATGTAAAGCAGGACCACCTCTGGCCATAGTAGGACCTTAGTGTGGAGTTTATGATAAGAACCAAGACCCAAGATAAATTTAGGACCTTATAAACTACTGTACAAAGTTTTTTTTTTCATATGCAATGCCAGTAAAGGAGGAGGGGACATCTTGTTAAAAGTCGCCTGAACCGTAAAGTACTGAGCATAACACTGCAGTCTGAAACAACCATTCGTGTCTCCCATCATTCATTGTGGTGATAAATACTGACACCACTGCTCATTTGAATGGCTCAGTGGCCAAGTGAAAAAGTTTTACAGTTCTTTTTGTTCTCTTGATGTTTTTTTTTTAATTTACTTTGTGACCCACAGCAAGTTTCTTATTTTTGTTCCTTTCTTTTTTTTAAGGTTTTTCCCAAAAGTAAGAAATCTTACTTTAGGACAGAACAAATTACAAGGAAAAGAATAACAAAAACAGTTGCTTGGGGAAATTACTCAGCTTTATTATTAACTGCAACTAAGGTATTCACAAAGAGAAACTAAACTGGAATTCCTGAAAAGTGTAAATATGTAAATTAACTGGTGCTCACTGGACTTGAGAGAGCCATCTTGTGCATGCACACCTGCATATTCCTTTATTTATAATGGTGATAACTCTGAATTCCAAAGAATAAGGCTTTAAAGATACCTCCTATCTCTGAATCAAGGTTTTAAACTATGCTGTTGTAGTGTGGCATTAATTTAAATATAAAAACTCTTCAATACAAAACTAAAAAGTACATTTTTTTTCACGCATTTGATTCTTTGATGAAGAAGCTAGTAAGCACTGATTCACAACCATTTGTTTTGAAGAACAGAATAATAGAATTTTAAAACTTGGAAGTCTGAAACTGATTAGTGGGGAATAACTATAACTAACTGAGTATTGTTATTTGAATACATTTGAAATTTCCATGTTTTTTTTTAGCTTATTTGAAGCAAATTTTGAAAGATGAAGCTTTTTTTCCACAGAACGATTGGGCTGATTGTAAAGCCCGACAGACATTTAAATGTTGCTCCAAGATATAAAAAAAATTGTCCAATACTCAGCTGCTAAGACTTTCTTATTTAAAACTCTTCTTCTTTGTGTCAGATGTCTGTAGTTGGACTATTTTACAGAATAGAAATTACTCTGTCTGCTGTCTAAATGCCCCCACCTCTCTCCTATTTGTCCAGAACCACATGTGAAAGTATGCTATTAGCAACAAATGTGACCAATTTCTTCCATTTTGGGGATAATTCTTCTCACATACACCTTTTCAAAACTAAATTTCCTTTCCATGGCAAGAAATATCCCACATCCATCCATTTTTTCGTCACCACATTTTTGAAGTCAGCTTTGAACACAGTTGGTTTGACCACTAAAACTCTTTCCAAAGCTCTCTTCTACAGATGCTTCCCTGCCTCAGCCCCTTTTCTTCAAGCATGAAAACACACTTTCAAACATCATTTAAGAGACTATGGCATGCTTGAGGGAAAGAAATGTTCCTTTCCCAAAAGAACCCCTTTGCGATATCCATGCTTTGAACTGAAAATTCAAGATGTTTGTGTGCTCTGGCCAGGAAATCTGGTCAGCACAACTCTGATTTTGGAAGAGACCCCAAACAAAGCACAAATCATAACAGAATTAATAGTATTGGTTGTTGCAGGGATGACTTATTTTGTTGGCCATTAGCTATTAGCATTGCACTAGTTCCCTCTATTGCTAGCCTACTAAAAGCGTATATAGTATTTTTCACTGTGTTTTGGATCATTGCTCATAATAAGCTCTGTGAAAACAAAAACTTATGAAACTTACATATTCTGTTCTTTTTAATAATCTGAACAAATGCCAATTATACATATAACTGATGGCTTTTTGATAGTTCACTACCCACCCCAAAAAAATATTAGCAGGGATATTGAGCTGAATGTGGCAGAAAGAAAAGAAAAGATTGTTGCGGTTGTTTTGATTCCCCCTTCAGTCAGCTGGATTCTAATTGGCTATTGTTTCTGTAATATGATAATCCACAGAGTGAAGGCTCGGCCGCCCTCAGGGTTCCCCACATATAACAGGATTCAGAAACATTGAACATGTTTAATATTTACAACTGATAAGTGCTGCAGTTCAGAGGAGGTTTGACCTCCCTCAGCACGTAAAACGCCACAGGAAATGCTTATAAGATCATGTTTAAAGCCAGTGGATGATAGAAGTATGCTTTTCTTGCTGGTGGGGTGAACAAGCCCAAAAACTGCCTTATTACCTTAAAATGTGTACAGCAGGGGTCTTCAACTGCAGTTGTACAAGGGTTAACTTTCTTCCTGATTTCACAATACATTGAAATGACATGAATATTCTGGTCTTAACTGTAGAAGTATTAGTACATTATTTTGATTTTCATTGTATGCATTTCTTGGCCTTTTAAAGTAAGGTAAGTACCTAACACCCTGATGCATCTTAATGTAGTTGCAATATCTTGGTTACTTCTTTCTAGGGCTGTCATGCCCTCATTCACAGGTTTATTTCCAATCGACTTACTACCCTGGTTGAATGTTAGCCAATGGCTGACGGGGTTTTCTGTACAGATCAGTCTGACCTACCAGCCACATATTTTTTCAACCAACCACTCCATTTTGGGCTAATGAGTCATTTTAAGTTGCTAAAGCAGAAAACTGTAATTTACTTTTATTTTTTATTTTTTTTATGATAGATATAATAAAAGTTAAGCTCAGCAACTTTTAAACTCAAGCAATAACAAGTCAAACATTTTCAGCAGATTTAATTTTTTTTGTATTTTTAATTAATCTTTATTTAGCCATATTAGTCCTGTAGAGATTTGAAATCTCTTTTACAAGAAAGACAGCTTTACAACAAACACTGAAACTCGTGCAATACACAAAAAATGACGACATCAATAATAAATCATCATTTTAAGTAATTACACACTGAAACTGTGGATTTAGGACTTTTCATCAAGGATTTAAAAACATTCAGTTTAACTAAGATTAAAAGTGTAAAATCAGTCTGCAAATTGTTCCAAGTTCAAGAAGCAGAAATATGGAGGACGCAATTTCCTGTGCACAGTAAGCATGTAGTTTAGTCTAAGAGTGAACTAAGCAGAGAACCAGGATCCAAGCCACATTTTTTCTGTTTTAATTTGTTATCATATTTATTTACATGGCAAAAACCCCAGTAGATCGAGCAAATCTGCACATCTACACATCTGCATTTTGCTAGTGATATATGCTAATTTTCAGAATCAGTGTAGTTTTAAGGCTACAGTGAAGCCTGTCTATCAGAGTTTATACTGTATTTATCTCCATACTCTTCCCCATTGTACGCATATGTGGTTAAAGATACTTGAACACAAGGCTCTACTGCTCCTATCTTCTTTCAGGTGGTATAACAGTGAAAATAGCCCCTTAAAAAACAGCATGGGTTTCATGGTTGCCACTTAAATTAAACTGGCTGCCGTAATTGCTTCCACACACTTCACACAAGCAGACACACACAGGTAAACATGCTTAGCTGTACACAGACAAACACACTGTATACATTACACTAACATCGGAAGTGCCTCTCTTGGAGATTCACCTATTTAACGGCGTTTATAATCAGCCACCCAATTGCATCTGATGGGTGCAAATCAAGCTGCCACTTACCCAAGTCATTAAATCTATGGAGCACTGACTCACCATCTGATTTCTGCAACTCCCACCCTATTGACAGCCACATGGCCGCCTCAGATACCCTGTAATAGGTCTGCTGCACATGATATAATGACTTGATAGGTCATTGGAAGAGCTGGCTCACTTTACTCAAAAGCTTACTTCCTCCAGTGGGGTCAACCAGCATTAGCAGTGTGATGCTCATGGGCTGAGAGCTAGGAGGACAGATCATCTTACCAGTTTGAGTTCTGGATTTCTGAATATAGGAGAGTTAAAATAAGGCTCAGATGCTGTTACACACCATTAGCACTGAACCATGTATTATTTTGATCATGAAACAAAATGTACTTCACCCTGTGATACATTTAAGGTTGTTTTGGAGCTTTTTTTTAAAGTTTCTTTGCCAATGTGAATCAAGGTTTGTATATATTTTTTACCGCAGAGATACAACTTAACTGGAACCAAGGCTTTTCATATCTAACCCTGCTGCAGCATCAATAAAATAATTTCATTTTCCATTGCAAAAGGAAGACAAATAATGAAGCACTTCAAACTCCCAAACAACCTTCAGAGAAAGCTTCAGTCTGTGACTGTGCATTAGTTGCATCAGACAATATTTCAATTTTATTATAGTTTTTTTAAAAGGTTCACATGGGTGAAATGCAAGTGTTAGTGTCATGTATTAGAACCAAATCAGGGTACCATCAGAGTATAAAAGCTCTATGTAAAGGTTGAATATTTATTTGGCAAATCAGAGCTTAACACAACAACATGTGACTACGCCACGTTAAAATAATGCAGATGCTGCCACTTAAATTTTCCTCTCCCAGCCAAAAACCAGCAGAGTTCTAACCAACTACAAGCCAACTTCCAGCCAGTGAGGATCACATTTTTTTTTCTTGTTTTGTTTTTGCTTTCTACTTCCGTACATAGTGGAATTTTCCATGCTTATCAAAATTTTAATTTATATATCCTGTAAAATAAAATCGGTTGCATGTTTATCACATCATCGTGTGGATCTTGTTATAGCCGTGGGGATTGGCAAGTCCAAGCAATTTCCTGTCATGGTCCAGCAAAAGACCCCGCCAAGGAAATTGGGTAAAAGTCAAGTGGCTCCATCTGTAGCTTCAATGTTAATTTTGTGCCATCACGGCTGGCCTTTTGGGGATTGGCATCTTTTGGTTATCGCAGAATGAATGCTCCATTCACCTGCTTTTGGCACTGTGTAACTACGCAGCACACTGTAGTTCTTTTACTAGAAGTTTGATGCTGATAAGCCTCGAGTTTACAGCGCAGCCATCAGCCTGACTGATGCAATGTCTGAGGCTAAAAGAAAGGGAGAGAACAGTAGTGCATGATGCTATGAAGAGAAAAGAGACTTACCATGCAGGAAGCTGGACTAGAGCAAATATTGGACGAGCTTTTACACATTGGCGAGGGGTTTGCAAAACAGTAGGCTGCAAGTCCATCGCCAATCTGGCTGTGTTATTGTTGGACGGTTGTAAACTGGTCGTACTACTGCCCAGCAAGTTGGTCTCATGATCTGTTCCGAGGCTAATGGGAAAGCAGCAATAGGACTGCAGTGGCCATCAGCAGATAGTGTTCAGGCTGAACATTTTTTAATCATTTTTTTTTCCCTTATATGAACCACCTGTACTTGACGCATAAATCATTTAACCAGGTTTTGCCTTAGGATTGCCTACAAATAAATTCAAAGATCAGTCTTGTGTCAAAATCTTGAGCAAGTTTGGAATCTTACAAACAGGGTCCACATTAACACATGCCAAGCGACAAATGCAGTTAAATTCTGTTTGGCAGCTAAAACTCAGGGTTCTACACCAATTAGGAAGGTTCCTTTTTGTATTTCAACAGCAAATACATTTCCTCAACACTTTATTTTCTGATCAGCTAAAATGATTAAACCTGAGGAACATTGTACCAAATAAACTTGGCTAAATATTGAATGGTTATTTCACTTTTAAAGCTCAGTGGACGCAGTTTGGTTCAGAGGTTAGATTTTAACATTATAGCATTTTTTGTTTTGTTTGTTTATCTTTTACTAAGGATGCACAATATTGGATTTTTACCAATATCTAAAATGCTGATACTGATAGTAGTATTTTTCATCAAGAGCACAAAGTCTTTACAAAAATTGGCTTGTTGCTTTAAAGGCGACAGTTAATATGTGTAAGAAACTGATGTAAAATAGAAAAAACAACATTTAATCCTTGAATAAATTACATTTGATTTTAGGTACCCATGATTATTGTGGTACATTTACATATTTTGCTGATGCTGCTGCTGATGTATTGGTAACATGAATGGCCGATAGACTGGCTTTAAAATAGACAAAATCACTATCGGCTGATGCAATAGTTAACTTTTTAGGCCAATATCTGCTGATACTGATATCATACAGATATCTTTCACACTGATTTTTTTCCAAGTAGGCCAAAGCTTGTCAAATATAGTGTAAAGTAGCCGTCCACCATTGGCTGAGGCTGTATCTGCGTTTTTCGCTCCCGTCATCTTGCCTTGTTTCGCACTTCGACAACGAAATACACAACCAGGCATTGAGGGAAAACCATTGTCTTCTTCAATTTGGGAATATTTTGAGCTATTAAAAGATTTCTTTCACACCCACAGCAAACTGAAATCTGTTTTGCTTAGAGCCAACCAACACTCCCGTCTTCTTTTGAACCAAAGTTTACGTATTTGGTCCGTTAGCATTAGCTTTTACACCACCCCAAATCGAAGAAATCATTGAACGAGAGTTTGTTTAGTGTGAACCAAACATGTCGTGTGAAAGCAACCTAAAATACATGTATGTGACTCAACAACACAAATTATGTTGTCAGGCAGAAAATGTGCTTGGTCCTTCATTTTGTATATCTTGGTTTGATTGCAAACCTTTCTGAACACGTCTGTCAAAATGTCGCCACTCTTGTACTCGCCAACGATGCATCAACATTTTGTGAGCTCTATGACAGCCCAGTTTGATTTGGAGACTTTCTTGTGCTTTATGCCAATCACTACATATTGTTGCTTCAAGCAGTTTAGGTGACAAGAGAAATAGCCTAAAATGATCCAATAACGTGCAACAAAAATGTTCATTGCCCTTGTGTCTTTCTCAGGAGGCCAGTTGGAGAGTCTGATGGAGACCATGAGAGCAGAGATTGCCGCCCAGCCACCAGTGGAAGGGTCCTACTCTCCACGCCGAGGCGACTACTGTATAGCCAAGTTTGCTGATGGCGAATGGTAAGGAAACAAAGCATTCACACACACATCAACTGTTTTTTATCCAGAAGAAGAATAAGTTACTTTATAAGTGAATATGACTCACCAACAGAGGTGTCTAACTCAAGTTAAATTAGCTACATTTCTCCAACATGTAAGGTGAGATTTTTTCCCCCCGATTAGATCACCTGACATTTAAGTTTTCCAGGTGTCTGTTTAAACCTGTGATGCATTAATTTCAGACACCCACAGGCTGTAATTAGCTCTCTGCCACTGCTTTTGCCCCTTTGAATCAGCAGTGACTTGACAGTAACACACACACATACACGCTTTCTTCATTTAGTCTCCTCAGCGGATGTTGGAACTTTACAGATGGTCATGGGGACAGATAAAAGTCACAGTGACAGAGGGAGGGAGGGAGGCTCGGAGCGTGTGTGTCAGGGAGGTGACGGCGAGAAAAGATTAGAAAACTGATTAAAAAACCAAATGGTCCTCTGACACAGGTGCTCTTCTTTCTCTAGCCCTTCATCCATCCATCTTTCTTTTTCAGATTCTGAGTTTTTCATTTGCAAAAAAACATTCAGACTTTCACCAGAACATCTGTTTTTGTTTCTCATTATGCCTCCACGCCAATGACAGCCATGGTCCAAAACACCTTGTCATCAGGCTGTCTGTTCGTCCTCCTTGCCGGGCCATTTTTGTGAGCATTTTGTCTCAAAAAATGATGAATTTCCTTCAATCTTTGCATATATGTCCATTCTATTTTAAGGATGAACTCATTCAATTTTGGAGATCATTGGTTGAAAGTCAAACTCATTGGGCCTCATGTTCACCCATTACTTGTTAAAGAAAAGTATCTCAAGAATACTTTGTGTGATTTTCTTTAATCTTTAAACCAATGTCCACTCTTTTCTAAGAGTTAATTAATCAGTGATCAAGGCTATGGGGCCTCATGTTCATCCATTGCTCCTGTCAAACTTTGGGTAACGTTTCAGTATCACATCGAAGGTCAGATTTCAAGATTGTTAGGCCGTGCGTTTACTCCTTGCTTCTGAATGCAATATCTCATTAACACTTTAAAGGATATGCATCAAACTACACTTGAATGTCCAATCTGACCCAAAGAATTTTTATCTTGGGGGTCATAGGTCCATTGCAAAGGTCAAAGTAGTGGAGTGCTTTGGCAAATGTTCTTCAAATCTGCGCAAATATCTTTTCTGATTCAAGGAAGAATTGAGTCGATTTTTATCATCGTCATAGGGCCTCATGTTCAGCCCTCGCTCGTGAAACTGATATTACACAAAAGTTTTGCATCCACTTTGTTCAAATGTCCACATCCCCTTAGGATAATCCGAGTATACATCGACAGTCAAAGTTTAGGGTCATTGGGCCTCATGATAATTTCTTGCTTTTAAAATATTGCAAGAATGCTTTTAATGGTTTCCATCGCACTGTCTGCTAATGTCCATTCTGACTTAAGGATGAACTGATTAGATTTTAGAAGCCACTGGTCAAATCAGAGAGCCACATAATTAACCCTTGCTCTTAAACATGGCAGTGTGTCAAGCAATGTTCTTCAAACTTTGCACCGCTGTCCACTCTGACACAAGGATTAACTGATTACATTTTTGAGTTCATAGGCCAAAGGTCTGTGTCCAGGCAATAGGGCCTCATGTATATAGGGCCACCTTGCTTTATAATGTAATATCTCAAAAACACGTTGAGTGATATCCTTCAAACTCTGTGTAGATGTCCACTCTGACCCGAGGATAAGTAAATGTCTTTTTTTTAAGTATATTCATTATTTTTCAGGATTCAACACTAGACTGGACAATACAAAATATGAAATCACAAACTGAACCCATTTTCCACCCTAAAACCCAGAACACCTTCCTCCCACACCTAAGACACAACAAGAATAAAAACAAGAACAACAAACAGAAGGCCAGAACAACTAGAATGAATGTGACAGGAAATCAGACAAGTGACAATAAAATTACAATAAACATTTAAGCCAATAAGGCGATGTATCTTGAAATCTCAGTCCACGCTGAACCGTAGAGTCCAGACCTAAGGGCCTGGGCCCCATCATCGCCAATGTAGTCCAGGTAAAGGTCTCAGATACGGAAGAACTCAAAAGGTTTGTCCTTGAGCCAGAAGCTTATAGCCTCCGAGTCCATTGGAGAACTATAGGGCTGCATCTGAAAACCATTGAAGGAGCACTCATCTCCTAGCACTGAATAGAAGCACACTAAGCCGCTTCAGCGAAGCAGGGTTAAGGTAAAGTAAATGTCTTTTAAGGTTTAACGCCCAAGGTCAAAATCTCAGGACCTGATGTTCATCCCTCTCTTTTGAACATTATATTTACCTCCGCTGAGGAGGTTATGTTTTTGCCGACATATGTTTGTTTGATTGGTTGTTAGCAAGATTACGCAAAAACTACTGGATGGATTTTGCTGAAATTTTCAGGAGATGTTGGTAATGGCCCAACTTAGAAATGGTTAGTTTTGGTGGTGATACATATATTTGTCTGGATGCAAAAAAATTCCCCAAATTTCCAAAAATCCCATTAGTTAAAATTGGGCAGAATTTAAAAAAAAAAAAATATATATATACATATATCTGACATTTTTAAAATGGATTCGCTTCCAATTTTACAGGATAATATGAGCTCCATGTCTCTATCATCAAGGCAAATTTCATTGGATCCAGATTGACGTCACAAAAAACCATTAGGGAAAGTTTATAAGGGAAATCCCATTGACAACATTCAATAATTCATAAAAAATCCAAATAAGAAGTGATGTTCCGAAAACTTGTCGTGTTCATACAGGAAAACAACCTCCATAAATGTGCTGAGTTTGATGCCGATCCTGGTACTGCTCGGGCTCATGTGATTAAGAATTGCATCTTTCACAGGGGTTGTGGTAAAAACACTGCCGGAAATGAGCTTTTTGGCGGAGGTCTGTGCTCCCTGAGAGCTTTTTTATTTAAGGAATGCTTTGAGAGATTTTCTTCAAAATTTGCGCGGACCTTTACTTTAGCTCAAGGATGAATTCCTTACATTCTAGTGGTAATAGAACATTTTTTGATATTAAAGGGCCTCATGTTCATCCCTTGCTGGTGATATTTCAAGAAATCTTTGAAGGGTTTTTCCTAAACTTTGAACACCTATCTACTCTGTCTTAAAAATAAACTAAATACAATTTGGAGGTCATAGGTCAAAAGCCACTGTGACCTCAGACCCTACAACAACCACCATCATTGCCCTCTCTCACTGTCCAGCAGCTGTAAACCTTGTCAAGACATACCATCCGTTTTTTTCAGTCCCGCCAATGCAAAAGTTAAAGTATGTTTTTTTCTTCCAGATCTCTTTTCTTCTATTTTCCTCTAACAGCAAAAACACTTCTTAAAAGGACAGATATTTCAGATTTTTGTCTTCTTTAATAGTCGTAGCTAATTATGCCCATGTTCACATTCTTCTGCATCCGTGTCTTTGTGCTCTATGATGCATGTGAAATGTCTGCTTGCTTCATTAGGGGGCTAATTAGAATCCGTCTCCTTTCAAGGCCTTTCCATGCGATGGTAAACATGAAGGAAAGACCTTTGTTCATCAATCATCCACACTTTGTCTTTTACCGTCTCTCTCTTCCTCTCTGCTCTTAGCGCTGCTCTTTTTTGTCTCCCTGTTAATCACTTATTTTTGGTTTAACTTTGTTCCCATGTCTCCCTGTAACTGTGTGTGCCTGTAATTATTTGGCCTCCTCCTGCCGTCCTTGGTTCTCAGCCAATTTGTCAATCCCTCCTCTCGGAGTCGCACAAGCACAAACGGTCAGACGAGGAGACTCTCTGAGGGAAACATGCGCGTTTGATGTCAGCCAGGGAAATATTTTTGCTTTCTTAGATATATTGATGTATTTTAAGCTGAGCTGAAGCGGACAACAGCATTTTTACATTAGCATAGTGCGTGTTATTGTTTATTTTTGGGAGAAAAAGTGATGCCAGACTCAACGCTTAGTAAATATACTTTATTTTATTCAGAACTTAAGAAACAGCTACATGCTAATTAGCCACAAGCTAATATTTCAAATGTTTAGCCCCCCTCCCCATTTCTGTTCATCTAATTTGGCCAATAGGTCCTTTTTTATTTATTATTATTTTTTTAAACATAGAAATGTGAAAAAAATATATCTTAATAACTAATATACTCTAATTATTGATATTGGCTTTCATTATTTCTTTAGCTCATCAAATTAGAGAAAAATGTGTCGATTTTTTTTCCACCCTGAAATGTCAAAAATAACTTTAAGTGGACTAAAAGTACATTATGTGTTTTGTTTAGTACTTTTATTTCCTAAATACAGTATTTCCAACAGTTTACAAGGTTAGAGAAATTCTTGACATTTATGGTTGTAGCAATGTGTGTCATGTTTGCCATGACAGACGAAACTTTCGTTGTTGCTATAAACACCAGATTTAACATCACAGGATGCTACATATGGAAATAGGAGCTGCTACTGGAAGCTTCCATTATTTTGTTTTGTGCAGTGTTTTTGTGATAGACCACGGTTATTCTGTGCCATTCGCTAAACGTTCTGTCGCCCTAACTCCTCCATCTCAGCTTAACTGTGGTCAAATTGGAGTTATTGTTTAATTGGTTGGTTGGGGATAAAGAAGGAGGGAACGCCTTTCATGATTCCCCACTCCCCTTTCCAAAATCTTACTTAGTGTTTTGAGCCCCCAGATGGCAGGCTTTTCATACAGTGCATTTAAGTTTCACCTTAAAAGCTTAAGTTTAGAAATTAGTTATTTATTTGATGCCAGAGTGTTTGGTCTGGCTGCATTTGCAGCTCTCGAATTATTTCAGTTTGTCATAATGTCATGTGGTGCCACCATCCAAGCATGACCTTTGTTTGGATCATTTCTTTAAAATCCACCTTGTTTTATTCAAAGCCTCACTTGGAATCATTTGCAAAGTGTTTTATAATCCTTTTAAAACTCTCTCTCTCTCTCTCTCTCTCTCTCTCTCTCTATATATATATATATATATATATATATATATATATATATATATATATATATATATATATATATATATTATTATTAAATTCTCTTGAATGAAAACCAAAAAACTTTGTTCAGTGATGTCTATTTTATGAAATGTTATGTGGTGCAGCCACCAGTTCCCACTTTGTATTCATTAAATTCATTAAAAGACTAGACACTGTGTCATCTATCAGTTTGCCGAGGACCCACTGAAGCAGCAGGAGGGTTTGGGACTCTGTAAAAAAAAAAAAATAAATAAAAAAAAATTAAAGTTTGGTTTGCAATGGTCGAATTTGTCTGTCATGTGGTGTATCCTCAAAATAAAAAATGCTTGATAATTCTACACAAATATTGAAACACCACATTTTTTTCACTAAATCTTTTGATTTTATTTATTGAGAAATTATATTTACTGAACTTTGACGGTCCTTTTAACCCACTTGGGTACCTAAGTTGCCCATCATCTCTTTATGCTTTATGAGCTTTTACCATTTAAGTTATTTTGATGGAGTAATTTTATTTTTAAAAAAAGTAAAATTGGGTATGTTGATACTGGTCTTATGGCAAGGTAACAAATATAGACGTAGACACCCAGTATCAAGTAATTTATTGTTATCAACCGTCAGGAACTACAAGCCAACTCTGCAACAGAAGTAAAAGTGTTTCCCATGACATGATATTGTACTTAAGGAATAGAGGTGTGAGGTGGATAAGTCCCAACTGACTCCATTGTGCGTAGGGATGGGAGTCGAAAACCAGTTCAAATGGAGAATTGTTAACTTGCTCAGTGAATCAATATCATTAGTTGTTCTAGTCAGTGCAGTTATCAATTCCTTCCACTTTGTTCTTCATGCTTTGCAAATGAATAACTTCCTGCTCTCATCAGAGGCAGTCCGCAGAGATGTCAAAGAAGTCAAAAATCATGGCAGACAAGGGGCAGAAGTGGTCAAAACTGTGGCTTAATTTTCAGGAAAAGGTCACTTACTGCACATCTTTCAGTAACTGGTAACACCATTAAATATCAGGAGTGTCATGTGTTTGATATTGTTGCCAATAAATATCGATGTAGGCCAACTTTTGCCTGCACATAGTTAGTAAGGGCTTGATAAGGGAATTGTTAAAGAATCAAATCAGAACACAGAATTATTAGTGGAATAATTATCAATTCCCATCCATAATTGTGTCTTTGTGTTGTTTTTTACAGTAGTTATTAGCAGAGAATTATGTAAACATTTACAAGGATTATGCCTTAATTACAGCCTGTGAGCAAGACAATGGCATACAAAGATTTGTTGTAATGTAAGACATTACACTTTAATTGGTGTCCCTACAGTGCATATTAGTGATGGATGTCTCTACTGTGCGTGTATTAGATGGAAATATGTAAAAAAGAAAATGTCTGTCACTGTCAGTAACAGCTGTGGGAAACTCTGTATGATTTTTATTCCTTGTTTCCCAGCTTTTATGACTTCACAGTCCGGATTTGTCTCTTTAACAGACACTTAAGTAAATTTGCTACTGATCTGTTTTGTCCTTGTAAAATTAAGTTTATTTTCAGTCTAATTCGGTCGCCAAATGTGCTGGAAAATCAAACCTCACAAAGTAAAACTGCTTCGTTTCCTGATTAGCCCTAATGTGCTAACGTTGCTCTCTATGAGGCAAAAATTGGTTTAAATTTCTGCCTTTTATTGCAAAGAGGCCTCGCTGCAATTTTCCCACTCCTGCCACGTCCTGATAGATCCCCTCCGTCCTCCGCCACCCTCACCTCCTCTCCCCTCTCCCCCGATCACAACAGACAGATCCTCCAACACCTTCTCTCCAGGGAAATAAGCGCGGAATCATTTACTCATCTTCTTTCCCTCTTGTGCCCTCTGTCTTCATCTCTCTTTTCCCCCCAGCTCTCTCTCTCTCCTCTCTCTGCCTGTGTCTCTCTCTCAATTATCCGCTTTTCTGTTGCAGGTACAGAGCCAGAGTGGAGAAAGTCGAGTCGCCGGGAAAGGTTCACGTCTTCTACATCGACTATGGCAATGTGAGTAAACTTCGTGACCCTGGGTTTGTGCTGAATGTTGCAGTGTCATCATTAAATTGTAATGCTATTGTTTGGAGGCTAAGGAAGTGCAAACATTAGTCATGTTTTGTTTTGGCCAAACCCACAGCCGGGGGGGAACTTAACGCCTGGGAAGGGATTTCATTCTCTCTTCCTTGCATTTATTCAGACACCACTTGTTTGTTTTGTCTGCATTTGAAGCAGAATAACAGCCTTTCTGTATCCTTCAAGACGCAGCTTTAAGAACAAGTATAATGCAGGCTTGTTTGTTTTCTCTTTATTGTTCACGACTTAAGCAAGAGTTCATACAAGTGCAACATTATATTCCCTTTTATGACAAAAACAAAGCTCCACCCTCTTTTTTTCCCCCGATGACGAAGCCACTACGTCCTTGTTAGCTCGATATGTATTGTATTTCTGCCCACGTGCGTACACTCGCTTGCATCACCGAGTGGCTCATGCAGCCAACCCCAGGCCCGCGGCAGATTTCCCATGATGCAGTGTAGCAGCACAGTGTGTGACTGACCTCGGAGTAAGGGGACGACTCGAGGTTTTGGCTGGCAGACACGATGCACCCTGGCATGTTTGCTGAAAGTGTGATTCTCCGAGGCCAACCTGGCTCTCAGTTCAAAATAAAAATCAAGCTGATATCCACCTCATACTCTTTAGTCTTGCGTCACTGAGGTTGAGTCACCCTGGCCTTGATTTCATGCCACTGTGTCATGAGCTGTAAGGAGATCATAAAGCCACCTGTCTCAGGTACGCGTCCCTCTGAGTTATTACGTGATCATTAGCAAACACAGCAGAGCACTTTTTTTGTCATTCATTTTTAAAGCTCACATTCACAGTGCCGTCAAAATCTAATACGGCGTTGATAAATCTCAACCATAACCTTATCCATAATAAATGTTCAAGGTATTCTCTGTCTAGACTTAACAGTCCAGTGCACACATTAACCTAAGATATGAGGGTCATTAAATTAACTCCCCTCTCCTAACAGCGTTTTTTTTTGTCTGACTTTTCATCAGCAGCGAATCACTTGAGGCAGTCTGTGCTGATCACTGATTGGTCACATCCATTTATACCCGTTTGGGTTTTATCAGTTTTATCACTTAATCACTTCACTTTGAAGAATTTTGTACGTACCTTACTTAAAATCACTTTTAATTGGAATTTTGTTCAACAGAAGGAACCAAACGAGTCTCAAGTGCTGAAGTTATAAACCCCCTGTCCTAAAATTACAGGACTCTGAGTAGAAAGTAAAGTAGGGCCAACAAAGGTGTAATTTTGTTAAGAAGCATGTATGATTTTCTGTTATTCATTGTGACAAGCAGCGATTTAATTGCTCATCGTGTATGATGAAGAGTAATCGCAGAATTTAAATTAACAGTCAAAAGTGATGTACATCATCATGTCATGTCAAGTCAAGAAGACAGCAGTCGATCAAAGTGCTGTACATAGGATACATAAAAAGAAGTAAATAAATAGATTTTCCAAAATTCTTTTTATTTAATTTTTAAAAATATAACAATAAACACACATCCATAAACACAACACAGTGCCCTTTTACAGCAAAAGTGACACATGCAAAGCAAACCACTACACCATTTCTCACACCCCAAGATCCTCGACATACAACATAGAAGGCCCCCAGACACTCTCAAAAGAATTTGACCGCCCTTCAACACATAGGTGATCCTTTCCAGTGGGAGGGTGGACAACATCTGTTGCCTCCACTGACCCACCGCAGGCCCATGAACCTTCTCCCAACATAATGAAATACACGTCTTCGCATTCAACAGGCTAATATCTATAAACACTCTTTCAACTTTTGTGTATGTAGGTTTCTCTGGGTATAAGCCAAACAAGAACAGTCTTTGGTCCAATACAAATTTCTTAGAAATAATTTTTTCAATTTCACCTCTTGTTCCCTCCCAGAACAGTACAATTTTTCTACAGTACCACATACAATGAACCAGTGTCCCTCTATATTCAGTACATTTTGGACACACGTCAGGAAAATTTCTATCAAACCTATTGAGATCTACTGGCGTTACATAAATTCTCATTAACCATTTGAACTGGATTAATCTGAAACCTATATTAATAGATCTGGTGTGTGCCAAGTTACATGCATCCCTCCAATCCTCCTCTGACAACACCAATGACAATTCCAAGCTTTAAGTCTGCTGTATGAATCTTCTGACATTTTAGACATCATGACATTATAAATATGCGATATTATACTTGTTTTCCAACTATCTTTTGTCATCATCTCTTCTATAGTCGATTGAGTAGGTTTTGTCAGAACATTGTTCTGGTTTTTCTGTGTGAAGCTTCTGAGTTAAAGATATTTATAGAAATATTTTTTAAAATAAATAGATTACAATGAAAACAGTAAAATTAAAACAGTGAAATAAAAACAATAAATCACGTGAATCAAATTAAACTGAAAACCCATTTGTCATTTTGCCTGCTTCCTGCTCGGTCATCCTCCACCATTCAAAATATCCATCCATCCATCAGTTATCTATACTTCTTATTCCTTTCCGGGTTGCAGCGAGCTGGAGCTTATCCCAGCTGACACTGGGCGAGAGACAGGGTACACCCTGAACCAGTCATGTAGTTTCAGAAACTAAGGAAAGTAATGAATTTGTAGAGAAACTTGAATTAAAACAGGTATTTGAAGGTGCAAAATGTTTTTTCAAATGTTTTTTCAAATTTTAAGTACTTTCAAAGTTTATTTTATAGGACGCATATTATGCAAAACGTGCTGTACATATACAATCTCCCAACATCTGAAAATTCATTCCTTTTCTCTGTCTTGCTCCACCTTTCCCTAAACAGTCTGTTTATTGAGTTCCCCCAATGATGTCAAAAATGATATGCCACCTTCTTAGAAGGGAGACAGTCCTAAGCCAGGTGTTCATTCAGTCCACAGCCTGCTGTAGTGGAGAGAACGCAGCAAACATTAGAGCACAGTGGAGGAAGCTTGAAGCCAGCTCCACTAAGAGTGGGGCCTGATCAGTCACAGCTAAAGTGGATTTATACTAAAACACCCTGTTCTGTGCAGGGGTGAAATAGAGGGGTTCATGAGCATGCCATTAGATTCTTTGGCAGTAAACTTGAAAAATACATTCTGGGACATCCTGGACCTGTGAAAAGTTATTGAAATTAAAATAAATGTGTCTTCTTTTTATATATTTCCAACTAGATTTCCCAAAGTTTCAGTTCAAAGCATAATTTTGTTTGTTCCATCTTCAGACCATTCGAATATCCGATTCAGGCGTTTTTACTTTGGACTAAATAGCAACACTGTTTAACTTAGCCTCTGTGCCAGAATTTATGTATAGAAGCCTTGGTTACATTACTCAGCAGGTCACACTCGTCCATTCACTCTTTCAATCACTTAATGATGGATGAAGTTTCTATGAAAGGTATCCATCAGTATCCCCTCACACATACAGTCTTTCACACCCATTTAAATGCCGACTTGGGTGGGACCAACTTGTGGAGTTGTTGAGAGCCAAATATGGTAAAATAGAATAATGACGCTGGACCTGTTGCCAAATTTAAGCCCAAGAATTGTAAAATATGTCCACGTCTGAAAAAAAGGCCAGATTTGGCACCAAAAATCAATGACTCTGAAACTGTAGCCAAATTTAAGCCCAGAAAGATGTCAAAATTGGCCATGTTTGACAAAAGCCCAAATTTGGCCCAAAAATGATCACTCTGAAATTGCAGCCAAATTGAAGTGTAGGTTTTTTGTCGAATTCGCCATTTTTGAATAAAGTCCAAATATATTCTGAAAAAGATGACTCCAGACCTGACAATCTGAGCCATAATTGGCCATTTTTGAAGCAAGTCCAAAATTCCCAACCAAAACCCAATGACTGCTGCCAAATTTGAGCCCAGAAGACATAGAAAATGGCCATATTTGAAAAAAAAAAAGTCCAGATACGGCCCAAAATTGATAACTCAAAAACTGTCACCAATTTTTAGCTGAAATCACCCATCTTTGAAAAAAAGTCCCAACTTGGCCCGAAAAACAGTGACGCTGGACCTGTCGGCAAATTTAAGCCCCAAAGACGGCAATATTTGCAAATAGTCTGAATTTGGCCCAAAAACTCCTAAATGACTCCAAGATAATTTTTTCCTGTCTTAATTTATTTCAGACAGTGTCCCAAGTTTTTGGGAAAAAAAGGTTGTATAACAAACACTTGTAGGACAAAGGCACAGAAGGAGACGTGAACCCATTTTGACAACTGTGCTGTGCTGTTAAACCATGAAAGTAACATTAGAGGTGGTTTTATGGGACTGTAGATGCAGCAGAACATGAAATTGGCATCATGTGATGACTTAATCATGGGGAAATTCAAACTTCAGTGGTTGCCAGAGGTTTGTTCCTCCCAGAGTTAATTTGTAATTCTGCCATAATCACACTCAAACATATGCTGGTAGATTGTGCTTTCATTTTAACATTCTTCTGATTTAGTTTTATTTTCTAATCCGACAAGAGTCTACTGACTATGAGCTCAGCATCTATTGTGGCCTCCTCTCCTTTTTAGCTCGTAGCCGAGCTGGAGAGCAGATGGAGCTTAGTGAAAGTGACTCAGTACTGCTGCAGAAAACAGCTGTGAGATGATCGGGGAAGGTGACACACGCACGCATGCAGCCCTTAAGTTACAAACTGGCATCTGTCCGTCTCTCGCAGTTGTAAAGTATCATCGTTAAAGTGACAGAAGGATTTCAGAATTGAATCAGAAACTCCGGGAAGATGGAGAAACATCAGAGAGGGTGTGGGATGAATGCAGAGTGCTAGTACCTGCTGTGTTTTGTTTAAGGACGCCCTTCACATGAAGGTGTTTGATTTGCGCTCTGTGATGTCAAATATTCAGCGAAAAACTTTCATGACAGGATTTCCACCACCTTGTCATAGTTGTTTTATGCTTCCATATCATCTCAGAGGGAGCCAGACTTCTTTAAATCTATTTCCTTTAAGAGATTTGCAGCAGAAGATGGACTTCTGCCATGTTTGCTACAAGAAAAACTCGGCTTATTCTTGAGTTATACTTTAACTTTCAAATCAACTTAATCATCCCCCCAGAGAATAATGTTTTCACTCCAAACTATTTTGGAAGCAGAGTTGATAAAAAGAAAAGCAGATCTGTCTTTCTGGGTACGGTTGCATTGATAAAATCATTAAAGCCGCCTTGAAAAAAGTTCCTTATTTTGATTTCTGTCCCCGTTCGTCCCCCTCAGAGAGAAGTCGTGTCGTCCACTCGTCTGGCTGTCATCCCCCCTGCCTTCAGCATCCGGACCCTGCCAGCACAGGCCACCGAGTACGCCTTCGCCTTCATCCAGATCCCACAGGACGTAAGTGCAGAGCAGAGATATGTGTTGCAGACGAGAGCCTCAAAATTAACTTTGAGATATCAACTTCTCCACTCTTCACTTTTCTGCCAGCTTCTTAAAGTTGACTCTTTTTTTTTTTTCTGGCACTGCTTTAAAGGTGTCGGGGTGTCACTTGTGGTGCGAGGTGATAAAGTCTGTAGCTGACAGACGGGGTCAATTTCTCATCGCATGCAAGTGTTGGTTGAAATGTGCTCATACATAATGCATGGTAGACGAAGCATTGACAAACATGTAGCCAATATTTACTTGATATTTATTTATTTAATCCTTATTTATGTGTATAGGGAAAAGTATGATGCAAGTGAACTGTTGCCCTAGATTTCAGCATTATAGCCTGTGCTAATTTGCTTTAGTGGTACATATATGGGCCTTTAAAGTACATCTAACTACATAACAAATAAACAAGAAACAGTACCAAACAAACTTTAAAATGACCCGAATCTGGATGTTGTTTTACATCTCTGAGTAAAACTGTTCAAATGTTGATGCTTAAACCAAAATAAATTCTTTGTCCCTGTGGGATCCATGGGTTTCCATCGAAATCTGTTTCATAATTTTATAAAACTCTTGCAAATTTGGCAAATCAAAGTGCCTGTTTGTTGTAATTTCTATCCTCCGCTTTTATGGATCTCCAACTTTTGATCTCACTTCCGCCACATACCCCCACACTTTGTTGCCTTTTCTCAACACTGCCATAAGAACAACATT
Source organism: Cetoscarus ocellatus (assembly GCA_037902135.1). NCBI lineage: Eukaryota > Metazoa > Chordata > Actinopteri > Labriformes > Labridae > Cetoscarus > Cetoscarus ocellatus. Next base: position 93,249 of record JBAMNC010001761.1, on the reverse strand, counting down.
ATAGCCTTAGTCTGAAATTGTTCCATCGTATAGTCATTTATTTTAATAAAGGTACATTATAAAGATTATTTGCATATTACTTAGCATAAGTGTACCTAATCACAATAGCTAAAATGAACAACCAGTGATTTTTTGTTTTAATTGTTACAATAATAAGTAATAAATACCAGTTGAATTTCCTTAAAAAAAATAGTCTTGGTTTTTGAGAGGTGTCTTCCTACTCATCACATAAATGTCTCACAACCCCAAAGGGAGTCCTAACCCCCATTTTGGGAACCAGTGCAGAACTGTAGCATCTGCTTCATATAGTCTGCTTGTTTGCACCACATGTTTTATTCTGAGGTTTTTCCAGATAAGAGATGTACAATAAATTGCCAGTAAGAGATCCACTGTTCAACAAGTAATTGAGGGCTCCAAATTGTGGAAAAGAGGAGTTTAATATAGAGCAGAATATCTGCTGAAAGTTTTTTTATATTCATACTAAAACACCAACCAAACCCTGCTCAAGTCTGTTTTTTAGTCTCCAAACCTGCCCTTTTCTCTTTTTTTAACGCGACACATTATTAAGGGTAAACTTAATGGATCGGTACCACCAAAGAGCTCTTTAAGGTTAAGTTTGAGACATGAGTGAGGGAATTCAGCTTTTTCAGGCAGTAAAATTTGAGGAATCTATAATTAAGTGAAGTGGTCTCCCCAGATACATAAAATATTGTATCAGCTGCATACATCATAACACCTGCTCCGAAACACAACTATAGGGAGTCACTTACAAACTAAAAAGAAGTGGACCATGGACCAAACCCTGTGGAACTCCCTTTTTTGATACTCACTGATTTCTCATTTGTAATAAAACACCTTATTCACTGTGAGGCATGAAAGACTTATATCACTGAAGAGCTATTGAGTTTTAAATGTGAGACATGAGCTCTCAAACTCAAATGTTTAAGACAGTAAATAATGAGAAACCACTCAAGTGGAGTGGTCTCCCCGATACATGTAGGATTTTATCATCTGCATATATTGGAACGTCTGCTTTGAAACATGATTGAAGAAAGTCACTAAAAGAAGCACACCAAGGAGCCGACCCTGCTGAACTCCTGTTTTTACCAAGCTGTTTTGGACCATGAATAACGAGAAACTTTTAAAGAGACTGAGGTGGAATTCCCAGATTAGATTAGATTAGATTAGATGGTATTTTATCAATCCCCTTGGAAAAACTTTCTCAGAGAAATTGGGATTCAGTAGCAGTTCAGTATTACAGATTTAAAGAAATATACAAAAAAAACATACCTAAACAAAAATATAAATAAAATAAAAATGAAAAGTCATTTAATTACAACTAAAGATGGGTGGTCCAATAACTGAACCTTGTGGAACTCCTTTTTTAGTCTTAAGAATTGCTGATTTCTAATTTTTGACATAGCAATGTTTAGTGACAGAAAGGTGGTATTTAAAATGCTGTCGAGCTTTGTCAAAAATGTAAAAAGTAAAAGAAAACAATTTATTTGAAGCAGTATTTCATATACACAAACTAATTATTTGTTCTGTTTATGAGGACACAGCCTTCATTTAATTCAGACCACCAAGGAGCTTTATATGTTTGTGCCTGTGCATATAAACGCCTCTAATAGTCGAGCAGCAGTTACTGTTTTTCTCCAGCAGTCTTAATCTTCTTGTTTACATCCGAGTGTGTTTACTTAACCTGCAGTGACCACTTGTGTGTGCGTGTGTGAGTGTGAGACGGCACTGTTTTGTGTATGTCAGAGGGTCAGCTCACTGGTAGCATCCTGAGTTGGCAGCATCCTGAAGAGCCTGTGCTGATAAAAACATGTTTTCTTTTACTATGTGGATGATTGGCAGAGTGCTAAGCTCAGCTTTAATTACTTGTGTGTGTTTGTTTAGAGTGTATTTGTTTCATAATCTTTGATAGGTTTAAAGAAAAAAACAAGTGGATAGACATAGATAAAGATATGTAAATGATGCTCAGGATAAATATGGTTTAGGTTCGCCAATTCATTCAACCAACAATAAGATGGATTTTACCATATAGGTTCACAGTGCAGTTTAACACTACTGAACAATGGGCTTATGAACTTGTGTGATTGTTTAACTTGAACTTGAAATGCCTCAATCTACAAAAGTTGGGATGTTGTGTAAAACAAACAGAAAACAGCACAGTGATTTTCAAATCATTTTTGACCTATATTCAATTTAATGCGCTATAAAGACAATATATTTAATATATGAACTGATAAACTTTGTATTTTTTTTGCAAACATTCACTCATTTTCATTGTGATGCTTGTTACACCTTTCAAAAAACTGTGTTAACTCACCTTTTCTTTTACCAACACTTAAGAAGCATTTGGGAACTGAGGAAACTAATTGTTGTGGCTTTGTAGGTGGAATTCTTTCACATTCTTGCTTGCTCAACAGTCCTGGGTCTCCGTATAGGGTCATATTTTGCGCTTCATAATGATGACGACTGGCATTGCTCAAATAAGAAGGGACATCCTGGAAGCAGGTGTTGCTTGGGTAGTGGTGGATGTTGCTCCAAAACCTGTATGTACCTTTCAGCATTATTGATGCCTTTGCAGATGTGCAAGTTACCCATGCCACAGGCACTAAAACACCCCCTTACAGTCACAGATGCTGGCTTTTGAACTTAACTCTATAACAATCTGGATGGTCCCTCTCCTCTTCAGCCTGGGAGACAAGACATCCATGATTTCCAAAAACAGTTTTAAACGTGGACTCCTCAGGCTACAGCACACTTTTCCACTTTGCATCAATCCATCTCAGATGAGCTCAGGCCCAGAAAAGCCGGGGCGTTGCTGGGTTTTTGTATACGTCTTTCTTTTTTTGCATGGTAGAGTTTTAGCTTGCACTTGTAGATGTAGCAACAGACTATGTTCAACTTAAAATGGCTTTTCATAGTGTTCCTTAACCACATGGTAATATCCTCTACAAAATGATGTTGGTTTTCAATGCAGCACTACCTGAGAGATTAAAGGTCACAGGCATTCAGTGTTGGTTTTCCGCCTTGCTGCTTAGATCCTGAGATTTCTTAGGATTCTGTGAATGTTTTGATGGTTTTATGGCCTGTAGATGATGGAATCCTTAAATTTCATACAAATGTTCAGTGAGAACGTTGTTTTTAAACTGTTGGGACTATTTGCTCGCGGTTGTTCACAAAGTGGTGAAACTCACCCCCATCCTCACTCGTGAACAGCTGAGTCTTTTAAGGATGCTCCTTTTATACCCAATCATGACTTACTTGTTTCCCATTAGCCTGTTCACCTGTGTTTTTGAGCATCATACAACTTTCCCAGTCTTTTGTTGCCCCTCTCCCAGCTTTTTTTGGTACATGCTGCAAGAATAAAATTCAAAATGAGTAAATATTTGCAACAAAACAATGAAGTTTATCAATTTGAACATTTATTGTCGTGTCTTTGTAGTTTATTAAATTGAATATAGGTCAAAAAAGGTTTGCAGATTATTGTATTTTGCTTTCATCCATGTTTCAGTCAACGTCCTCAAAGGAATTGGGGTTTGTACATTAACCTTTCATTTAAATGGGACTGAACAGAGATGAGCGGAGGCTGTATCTGTGTGTGTGTGTGTCTATGTGTGAGAGCTGGTAGAGCCTGGATCCATGCTGTCACCTGTCTGATGAGTCAGTGTCTCCCGAAGGATGAAGTGGCCCGTCTGTTGATCCAACCCGGTGGACAAAGGCATCACCTACACTTTAAAGCCCCCCACAACACACACGCTCGCTCTCAAACCCACACACAGAGGCAGAGCTTTACGTCTGAAGCTGACACGCACCTCCCACCTCTCCCTCTCTGTCACTCTACATCTGTCTCACCCCTCTCCCTCTTCTCTCTGTTTTCTCCTGGTTTTTCTTTCATGTGTTTCCCGTCTGCTTTATCTGCTTTTCCTTTTTTTTTTTTTTTTTTGTCTTCTCTCTCTCTCTCTTTCTCTGTCACGCTGACAGCACGATGCCCCACTTGTTCTGCGCCTTTTGCAGCAGCACACAGGAAAAGGTTGTTGCCTTTGTCTGGCAGTCTGTCACTCGATGCCCCGCACAAAAAGGTCTCTACCTTCACAAGTAAAAACCCGCTTCAGAGCCGGAACTCAAAATCCCGCCGGTGGGACGTGATCACGCTGCTGCTTTCCAGTGTAGTTGCCATAAATGTTACATAAAGTGACAAGATCTCATAAAAAACTGTAAGATGGAGTTTCAGTCTCACTGTTTTGTAGAAAAAAAACTCCTCCTGCTTTATAAAGTAGGTGAAACAAAGCAAATGTTACCTCCAGAACACCTGCAGCAGTCGCCTTTATCAAAGCAACAACTGCTTCTGCATTTTTAGCCCAGTTTAATCCAGATTTGTCACAGATGTGGTGAACTCTCAGCCACCTACACACAGATCACACCGTCACCTCTGTGTGGTACCTGCTCAGCCAATTAAAGAGAGTAGTTTATGCCAAGACACGCTCATAAAAGAGATAAACTACAAGATAAATTCTATAAGATAATATGCCCTAACACTCTCTTATGGCTGTGGTTTATAGAGCACTGACAGCGGAAAGGTTGCTCAATTTAACAAATAATAACACTCTAATGTGTTTCATCATGTTAGCAACAAATCGCACTGTCAGTAAAGGTTGCTTGTTAATATTTGATTGAAAGATAGAAAGGTTACTGGATAAAGATTTACTGTCACATCTACTATGTCGGGATTTGCATTCAGATCTGTACTCATATAATTAACACATAACGTAAGATAACACAGACCTTTAAAGTCCCTGATAACTTTAGATAGAGATTTGTTCATGTTTATATTATTTAGTTGAATATCTTTGTTACCAAACTGTCACTTTAAGCTCATAGTTTACTATACATTTGGATCATTGTCTTAAAAAAGACTTATTACCATTCAAGTAACACTGAAGGTATATACAAGTCATGTGAAAAATGTGTTCTATAGGACGTCAGTGTTGCCCCCTCCTTCTTATGGATGTGCAGTTGGTGTTTTGAAGATTTAGAATTTTGATGTGGAACTAGTGAAAAACAAAACAATATGGATATATTTTGATACCTTGGAATGAAAAGTAGAGGCACTTTAGTTAGCACTCCAGCACTTTGTAATTCATTGTGTATAATTCCCATGGTCCCCCGACTCCCGGCCCTTATTCTTTTGGACTGTATGATGTTTTAGTCTGTATGACTGTGTGTCTTTTAATATTACGGATGTCTGTTTCTTGTTTCTATATGTTGACACCAACCTACTCATGGGACCGGGGATGGAAATTAGCCAGTCGGCTATAATCCCATGCATTAACATGTCAGTGTTTATTAATGCTTCTGTTTCATTTAAAAAAAAAAAAAAAAAAAATCTCAAATAAAAGTCCAATCGTATATAGTGCAGTATATAAACTCACTTTTAAAGCCTATTTTTCATCTAAAAAGTTGACCTCATTCTTCTTACCAGGGCATCACCATTAAATTTTAGATCAGGACCATCAGTTTCACAGTAAAGCCATGACCGACACACTTTCTAGGCTTGCTGTGTTCATTTTTAACAGCTTTACTCCCTTATTTTTCAGAACCCTGCATGTATGTAAATTTTGGGAAGTTTTGACTTAACACAGGTTTTTGAATGATGTTGCTAGTGTTCAAGAATCCTCTAGTTTTCATATACTGAGCGTCCCTGATCCACCTCTATTATCACTCTGTCACTTTAAGGCCACCTTCTTTGCATGGGCCCAGTCTCCTCTGACGGTTGTCCATTTTTCTGTGGTACAATTGGTCAGTACAATACTGCTTGGCACCATGTTGTCAACAGCTCCATGTTTTTTCCTACTGTTTTTCTCACAGCACTGGACTTGCCAGCCTGAGCCAGTGAGGAAGAACTGTTTACATATCAGTGATAGGGTATTACATTGGTAGGGGGTCCAAGGAATAAAATGTTCCTGGCAGCTACTGGCACTGTAAACAGGAGAAGTTTTAATGCCGTGAGCTTCTTTTCTTGTGTGTAAAAGATCTCTATCGTGAGGTGTGGATGTGGTAAATTTGCTTAAGGCTGTAGAAAACTAGAAAAAGGCATAATATGGGCTCTTTAAATGTGTAGTATGGACTCAGATATACTAAAAACTTTTGCCTAAAGCAGCCTTTCCCAAACATAAGTAGAGTAAGACCCATTCCAAAATCTGGGAATGACCTTGAGCCCCCCAAAACCCTCATACATCCATAACATGAGCATGGATTAATTCTTACAGGCACCAAGCAGCATTGTGACGTGTAATGAAATGGCCCCAGAAAATTTACAGCATTTTAACCATAACAAATTTTGGGATTGAATAAGAACCAACATCAAGCCAATTATGATCATTTGAAATTGGGTTTTATTTAAGTTATGTTTTTTGTTGTTGTTGGGAAGCGCTGGCAGAAAGGACTAGAAAGAAGAAGCAACCAACCTGTGAATTCAAATGAAACACTGCTGCTGATTCCTTAAACACAGTCATTACCAAAAAAAAAAAAAAATAAAAAAAATAAATAAATATATATATATATATATATATATATATATATATATATATATATATATATATATATATATATATATATATATATATATATATATATATATATATATATATATATATATCTTAAAAAGCTCAGTACCAAAAAATTTTCGAAGTTTTTAAAAGTTGGCATCTGGATGAACTCAATCAGTTGCTGATGTGATTGTTTTTCAGTGAAAGCCTTTTCTGTTTAATTTATTCCAAGAAATAATTAACTCTTATGCACATATAAAAGGTAAATGTATTAAGAATAAAATTGCTCTGAATTAAAACTTAACAACTCCATACAAAAAGAAGAATGTTCTATCAAAGCAGCCTTGAAATCAGCTTCTCCAGATACTCTTTTGAAAACTTGATCAAACAGCTACACCACTTATTATGATAATATTTAGGAGGTTGAACTTAAATCTTAAGTTCATTTTTTACTCATTGAAGCAGGTTTGTTGTGCACATATGGTGGACAAAAGAGGACCATTGAAATGATCATTATTCTTGTATCACACCCTCACCAGTGTCGAAGTGTTCTTGTTCTGTAATCCTTCTTTCCTGTTTACTTCTCCCTCTTCCTGTTAGCGCTTTCCTTCTCTCCCTCTCTCTCTCGGCCTGAACTCCCCTACAGCGCCTCTAACAAGTTGACCACGGGGAGAGCAGAGGGGACAAAAAAGGCCCCCTTCGTTTTGTGCCTTGAACAAGCTTTCCCCTGCCCACACACGCTCGCAAACGCACACACACAACCGACACGCACATACCCAAGGGCGGCTAGCTCGAAGGGGGTTGCCATGGAGACAAGACCAGGGCGAGAAAAGAAGGGAAAGCGAAGAGATGGATGGTGTGGTGGAGGGATTGATGATGGCCAGGGTCTGATTTTTTTTTTTTTTTTTCTGGTTTCAAGTGTCTCCCTGCCTCTGGGGATGCGGCTCCTTGTTTGTCTCAGAGGTCAGGATTACACGTAGCTATCGCCACGCGCTCAATCAAAACTGCGGCCTTTTCACGTTCAAGGAGGAAGATGAGGGGAGAGGTAACTAAGTGAAGAATATAAAGAAAGAGGAGGAGGAGGACAGGTAGATAGATCAGCTACAGGGAAATCTCTTGAACTGCTGGAGTAGATAATTGCTGTGGTAGACAACAGATGGATTACAGTGTGAGTGATCATGTAACAGTAATCAATTGTTTGTGTCTGTAGGACTGTTCGAACTCGCCATTTCCTTCATTATTATAAACGTTACCTCATAGGAAGTTGCATCAGAGTAAAAAAATCCACCATAGCGAGGAGGCTGCTGTTACAGCACCTGTGGAGCATGTATTAGTGAGTGTGTTAAGGGGTCTTTTAAAATCTCCAAGTTGTTTAATCCAATTGAAGATCTTTTGAACCTGGTAAAATAAAGTTTATAACCAACTAAAACGAACAAAGAGTACCACTGAAATCAATATGGAAAGAGCTTTTAATTTAGTTTTGTAGACTCTCAATATGAACACAAAAATGAGCAATGCACGGAGGTTTAAAGTTGGCAAGACATACACATTTTATTATTTTTAAGTTATTTAAGCCATTTTTTCACTCTACCAAACTTGAGAAAAGTTGCAATAAAGTTCAATAGAATAATGATTTACCAAATTTTCCAAACTTTGAGTATCAGAAAAACTTTAAAAACTGTTTTTTAATCGAAGGATTGGCGGTGTCCTGCATGCTAGTGAGACTGATATGCCAGTACAGCACTGAGCCATGTGCAAGTCTCCCATCAGGCATTGCATGCAACCTGATGTGATTCACGATTTTCCAGTTTGGCAATACGGTCTGTCGTGCCACATACTTTCTCACATGAGGTCATTCTCCGGCATTCAAGAAAACACTGGTATTCTGTTAGTAGATAAACTTTATTAAGCACTGGACAAATGGAGAGACTCCTTTATGAAAGAGAATAAGCCACCAGTTAGGATAAGCAAAAAAGTGGGTCTGGGTCCACTTTTGTCCACATTGAACTGTGATTTGTATGCAGGAGAATGGTTTGAACTAGCTTGAAAAGGAACATACTTTTTGGATAAAATCCATCATTGACTCTGAGGAGATGAACATCCAGCATTTCCCATGCATAGATTTTCCTTGGGCATCACTCCTGTATATAAATGATCATTTATTTTTACTTTCTCTTGGAGCAATGACGCAAACCGATGCATTAATAAACACACTTTGTACGCGCTGTAACGCTCTCGCTCTATCTCCTTCTTTCTCTCTGCTGTAACAGAAGCACTCATTGCAACAAACATGCATCCAAAGGGTGAGTATGTACAGACACTTTAGTGCTTAAAACACATAACGGGTGTTTGTATGAGACAAAATCGATCTTTCTAACAGACACCACAGCCTGCAGTTTACACATTTTTAGGTAAAATAACCCAAAGCTGCGTAACAGTGTTCCGGCGCATTGGAACCTTTTGTAGATTTAGCGCTGTGCATTTGTTGCACTGTGTGCATGTCTGTTACAGTAGAGAGAGAGAGTGTCAAAGCATGAAGAAAGTGTTTGTTAATAGACCTGGTTGAGTCATTTCTCCAAGAAAAAATACATTGATTGATCGTTCATATGCGCAAGAGTAATGGAGCTAATATCTTTTTACGCACAACTGTGGAGGGAAAAAGAAAAGCTACATTTGTCCAAATACTGCCTGGTTTTATTTATTAGTCAACCTCCCTGAGGAGATCAGATTAGCAACCTCTTTGTCCTCTTTTCAATCTCTTTTGAAAACATATTATTATCGATGTGCTTTTACAAGAGATATCACTTGAGTGTGCTTTTAATCCTCAGACGCTGCTTTTATTTCCAGTTTTAGACAGTTTACAGGCAGCATCTTTTGTACTTTCATTTTTTTTATCTTTTCGTCATTTTAACTCTTTATCTTCTTTTGGTTTTATTCCTTTTCCATCATTTTATTTCCTGTTTCCTTTTATCTGTTGATAGTTTTAGCCTTTTTAAAATGGTTTCCTCCTTCTTATCTTTGGTGATATTTTTCTTTTATTTATTTTGCTCTCTGTTCTGTCATTTGTGGCTCTTACCTGATATACCACTTTTCTGTTTTAACTCTTGAACTTTTGGTCATTGTATTCCTCACATTTGTCTTTTTTTCTCCTGTTTCTTTTATTTTTGTCTGTAAAGTACTTAGTAACCCTGTTTTGAAAAGTACTATGCAAATAAAGTTTATTATTATTATTATTATTATTATTATTATAAGATGGACTGATTCTTTGAGTCTGTGCATACCAATCCTCTCATTCCATGAATACCTCCATACTGTTAATTATTACCCCAAAATCAGGCCACTTATGTGAAAACTAATGAGTGAAGATCTGTGAAGACTGCTGTCATCTCTCCAGGAGACAATGATCTTGAACATTTTAATAAGTTATTTAATAATCCAATAAAATTTTAGGCTAATTATTCAGCAGAAGTTCTAATGTCATACACAATGACTTCTTTCAACCCTGACTGATCAAGGACCGACTTCCAAACACATTTGTGTGATTGTTAGAATTTTCATTCAAAAATAGAGAATAAAATAAATTGGAAACAAGAGTTTGATGAACAATCAAAGTAATCGATTGAACAAAAGTTCTTTTTATATAATCACGCTCCTTACAAACTCAAATGGGGTCACAGTGGATTGTCTGTATAGCTATAATAAAAATATATTCAACAATGAGACTGTATTGCAACATGGAGCAGCCACAGCCAAGGAGGGGTAATTTGGCTCTCAAGAAATCTTGACCAAAACATGTCACTCGGTTTGGTCCATTAGTCAAAGTTCCAATGGGGAATACGGACCAAACCTGAGCTAAATATGCAAAAAAAAGTAAAACCTTGCTCTTAAGTCCAGACCAAAGAAGCGGGCTCGAGGTGTGAAAGCACCCTCAAATGTACCTGTCATTTTTCTCTTGATTTTACTCAACCTTTAACTCTCTCCTTGTCTTCCAGTTTTGCTCCCACCATCCATTTTATCCCCCATCTTACCTCCACTTCTTGTCTTCCTCTCCTCCAGGAGGACGCCCGCGCGGACGTGGTGGACTGCATCGTGCGAGACATCCAGAACAGCCAGTGCCTCCTGAATGTGGAGTACTCGGGCGCCACCTGCCCACATGTCACAATACAGTTCGGGGACACCAAGGACGACGTGGGCCTGGGCTTGGTTAAGGAGGGACTGGTCATGGTGGACGTGCGCAAGGAGAAGCACCTGCAGAAGATGGTGAGTAAAGAAAGGGGGATGTTTTGGGGGGGAAAGAGGCTTTGCACTACATTGTGAGCCATTTTTGAGTTTCTTCAATGGACTTGTCTCTGTCTACGTTAATTAAAGTTTCCTGTCTCCTCTGTGCTGTAGACAGAGCAGTGATGGTTCATTTAATGGTTCTATACTTGGTGAAAAACAGCGATTGGCAGACTTTCAGAGCGGGATGCTGACTGACAGTTTTTGTTTCCTCTTGGTAGAAGCCAGAAAGCTTTGATTTTTCTCCAACTGCATTGAAGGAAGGTTAGAGGTCTTCCTGTGTCAAAACAGTTATATAAAAAGTATTGATCAGGGCAGTTTGAGTCATTTTAGTACATTTTTGATTGATTTCCCTTCCTATTCTTTCTGTTTGAGTTCGAGCCAATAGATAAGAGGATCTGCCTTCCAAAAATGAACTTATCCACACCAGCCTATTTATATTTCAGAGGGTCAGAGTGGATCAATATTTTTGTCATAAGCTATAGATAGACAACAGCATCAATTGATCGCATGGCAGCAGGTGCTTCTTAACTTGAAGCGCTCAGTAAATGTTGAGTGTTGTGACTGGCAAATTAGCCCCTTGTGTATTGTTTAATGTTAAAGGTCTGTGCTTCCCATTGCCCATTTTGACAGTCCAATAATTGCCATGTTTTCATGCTAGCATGCATCTACCCACTCATTTCCTCCCCCGAGTTTGTCATGTATGGATTATTTTTTGATAAATGACAGCCAGTATCGCTCCAAGGTTTGGTAATTTGAACGCGCTCAAGACATAAAACCTCTCCCTGCTTGTCAATCCGGCAGCCTCACAACATATACTTACGCACACCTCTACAATTTGCCTCAAATGGCGGCCATTTTGTCACACCGTGAAGCATTGCTCATTTACTTTCCCCTCATTATGCTAATTCTCCCCGCAGACTCAAAGCCGCTCTGTACATGAAAGATAAAGAAAAATGGAGGATATTTATTCCTGCCACAATTATCCCGCTTCCACACCACGCAGATATTAGTCACTCCGCCGTTTATTTAAAAATTCAAGCACACAAAGGGACCCAGTGATGTGACCACAAGCTCGTAGCTGTTTGTAAATGAAATGGACAACCAGAGGCTGATGGGAAGCCAGTGTTCCTATTGACATTCTTTTACACAATTTATTCATTCACATGAAGGCTCATTTTTGTACACACTAAAGAGCAGTGATAAAAGCACTTCCCACCTCCCAGTAAGTCAATAAAGCTGTGTGCATCATTGTAAGAGTGCTTTGACCTCTGACCGCCAAAGAGTAGCCATAATGCAGTCTCTGGGTAATGGACCCTATAGACTAAAGACAGTGATTAAACCCTTCTCGCAGTATGCCTAATAGCCTTATAGACTGCACAGATTTAGGTTCTTCATTGGATCAAATGGTTTCTCTTTAGGATTCAACAGCTGGGACTCTCCAGCATTTTGCCTTTTTTTTTTTTTTTTTACTTGCCGAATATTTTGATCTCCAGAAAGCTTAACAAGCCGCAAGTGTTGCCAATGTGCTTACAAGTGTGTTAAAGTAAGCTGTGCAGCGTTTCAGGCTGATAATTCCTCACATCAAGTCTGTTGCCACGCTCAGAGCGGAACAAGATGAGGCCACTTTTTAGACCTCCAAATGGAGCAAGTGTGCTTCCACTGTCTGCCTGTTTTATCGACAGTGCTGTTTAAACCAATGACAAGTTTATTAGCAAAAGGTTAGGGGTCAGCACTTAACATTCTATTTGACCGTGATTGGTTGTATATCTCTGAATTAGGAACATAATTGGATAATGGTGGTTGCTAAACTTACTGTACAGTGATTGGTGTTTCTGAAGTGGTGATTATGGGGTATTTGTTGATTTTATTCCCATGGATGATGCTGAGCTGTGTGTCCCCTTTAACCCCTTTAATCCAAAAAGTTAAAAATGTTTCTCAAAAAAGGACATTTTACCTGATTTTTGTACTTTTTTCACTTTCACAATGGATAACTTATCTGACTTTATATTCCCAGCTCAACCATTTGGCAGGGCTTAATAATTTATAAATATTTAAGGCGTAAAAAAAAAGAATGTTGCATTAGTACCCCAGTTTGTCAAAAAAGATATTTTCATGGCTTTTTTTTGTGGAAGTTAAAGGGTTAAGAGACCTGTGACAGTGCCTGCATGGAGGCGAGGCTTTACAGCTATGCAAACTGTTGGCCAATATTTAGTCTAATTCAAAGAGAGACGATAAAGATGTTGAAATTTGTTCCCTACATTAAAAAAATTCACAGCACTTTACTTTTCTGATGTCAGACTTTTTGGTTTTAGCACTACTTTTTCAATATAAAGTACATTTACCCAAACGTTGGTTTTTGACTGAATTTTTCTATAAGTATTGATAGTTGTATAGCCTTAGAGGCTCTTGAATAGATCTCTTGTTAAAGGGGTGATACAGTCAAGTGATATTTAGTGGCACAACAATGTATTAATATTTTAGCATTATAGCAATATTGTGATATTTTATGGCAGGTCCATCTCGCCAAGCTCCAATCTGCAACGATTGTGAGCGACCCAAAGCAGCACGGCCCAATCAGAGCAGAGCAGGAAGAGGTGGTAGCTACAAGCAGCAGCAGCAGCAGGAAACGGCTGCTTGTTTAGAGATTAGCCTGGATGCTAACAGTTTTAGTAGCAGTTTTGGTATTTCTGGCATTACTTTATTAAATGAAAAACAACAAATAACAACACTGAAAGCACTTTTTGATTGAAGATTATTTTTGCTCCTCTTCAGACACATTTTGTTGATAGTTTGTACTATGTAGCGGCTTACGTTTTGTATTTTACGACGCAGCAGCAGTGCCCGCCTACTACATCATCTGATTATTGGAACAATTGTCCAATCACTTGCCGGATATGCTTTTGAAAGGTTCTGCCCATTCCCAAATGCTTTCTATGGGCTTTTTCCCCAGACTAGTGAAATGTATGGAGCAGTCCATCTGGTGTGTCAGGTTAATCGTGTCTGTGACTTGGACAACCAATAAGTTATAAAAATTGCACGGACTGTGCTTTAGATTAATAATGCCAGATTGGAGACTAGACTTTTTTGAAGCATAAAATGTTACTTTTAAGAAATATGTGTATATTTTTAAGATATCATGAAGTATCGCCATGGTTATAATATCGCAATGTATCATGATATTTTGTCACTTATGTTTTGCAATATCTATCTCCAGATTCTTGCCAATACACACCCCTAATTGATGGATGATTTGCTGTATGCATCAGCTCCATCAACCATCTTGAAGTTAAATTTAAAAGATCAGGAAACTTTGAACACTTTAATCCATTAAACCAAACTTCATATCATTGATATAAAACATGCCACAAATGTACTTTAAGTAGATCTATCTCTGGTTTTAGTAATATTATGAAAGCCAATTTTTTTAGGAGTGTAAAGAGGGGTTTACAGTAAAACAGCCTGCTCTAAGCAAAGCTGAAACAGAGGGGCTTGTAGGCATGCCAAAATCCAACTTCTGAGAGGATTTTTGGAAAGAAACTTCAACAATATGTTCTGGGAGCAAAGTAAACTTGCTGAAAAGAGTGAAATTGGGAAACTTTTAAGGGGCCACACTGACCCGGTATCTCCTCTTGCTTAAACACTGGCCAGTGTTTCCTCCAGGTCTGTCTATAGGCGATGGTGGCCTCGGGGACTTGAGGTACGCTAGCTAGAAATACCTAAGAACCCATTGTGAACATGCTCATGTGCTGCTGAAATCAAGTAACGGTGCAGTGACTACACAATGCCTGTTATGGAAAATCTTGTGGCCATCTTGAATTGGTGGGCCACAACACTGATGGACTGATAGGCAGCATGCAGCTTAATGTATAAAGAATTGAAGAGCTGACCCTTGGGCAAACCAGTTTGTTTTTGCCACTCATCTCCAAGTTCACACACCCTCAACCTGTGTTACTTTTGGCTTAGTCTTTCCTTAAATTTTAATGTTATAAAGCTGGTGTTCATAGTTTTATTTCTTAACTTTCCAGGACTCGTGCTTGTCCCCCCTTATCTTGTCCTTGAGGGGGGTTGGTAGTGCAGTCTGATATTGCGCTGTGTTGGTAATTGGTTGCATGTTCAAGCCCAGCTCCTGCTTTGGCAATATGTCCTTGGGCAAGACACTGAACGCCATGCTATAGAAGTTGTAAAGGGTATAAAAGGGCGTGAAAGTATTAGGTAATACTGAAGGACTACATACATGGAAACTCTGAACCATCGGTGAGTGAATGTGAGAGTGACTGGATGTGAATGGGTACATGTGACCTTTAAGAGCTGCTTTGAGTAGTTAAAGAGACTCAAAAACACTATAAAAGCTCAAGTCCATTTACCATTTACCTTACAGGGAACACACAAAGCAGCATGTCCTGTTGCTAGAGGAATTAGGATGCTTCGCTTTTCTGCTAGCAAACCACTTTGTTGTAGCCCTTCTTTTCCAATAACATACATTCACCCCACTGTGTTATTGACTTCTTGAAATTAGTTTGATAAAATCACGCATACACTCTGTCTATTATCTATGCAGACACTTCTGCAGATCTTCCCCTATAGGAGCCATACTGATGAGTATTTCCTGTGGCGAGTATTCCTATCAAGGTACCTCATACGACTTCACTTCAAACATACCAATCACTATAATGTCCTGAAGCTCAAGTGACTAATCTATTGACAGCTCAGTATCAATTGGCCCATAGTCTTGAAACGATCCTGCTTCCATGCTGACATGAGATTACATGTCTCAGACATTTCTCAAGCTACAGCTCAAATTATTCTCCCATCACAGCTTTTCAAAAAGGAGGATTTTCTGCACTCCTTTTGTCTTCGTAATTGAATCTTTTGTGTTTTGGACCCACAGTTTGACAAAAGGAAACATGTCACAAAGTCACCTTGGGCACTGAGAAATTACAATGAGCATTTTTATCAATTTGACAAAGTAGTCTATAGACAGGCAAATTGAAAGAGGTAAATGAAACAGGGCACTAAATTAAATAAATTGTCGTCTTTTACTGGACATAAAATTAAAGTCTTTATTGTCTAATGGCACTAATTTGATTGTCTGATCTTTTATTTTTGTCACCTATCTCTATTTGATGTGTTAGGACTTGTTTTTTGCTTTGGATGTAGAGTTTACAGTCCAATCTGTTGATTTTTTTTTATTCGTTGACCTTGGGTTATTTGTTTGCAAGGCACATCCTTGGCTCAAAGATTCACGAGCGGCCCCTGCAGCTGCTGCTGGTGTGACAACAGAAAATGTTATCTTGCAGGGGCAGTGGAGCCAAAAACACTCTTGGAAGATACAACCTTTTGTTGACCTCTGGATCCATGCCCTCCATTCTTCTCTTCTTTTATAGAAAGTTCCCCTCGAGGTTTTGATAGCGGGGAATCTAGACCGGCTCTTTCTCTCCACCCTTACTCATCCAGACTATCAGCCGTCTTGTAAAAGTGACTTTTTGTCCCTCCTATCTGCTCCATTTTAGCTCAATTCTTTATTCATTACCCATTCCAGGGGATTGGAACATGTTCATTGTAATCTGTACTTTACTGCTAAGCATTGCATAACAGATGGGCTGTAATGTTCACTGGCACTTGAGCGCTTATCAATAGGGAGTCATAAGTGCACTGAAGGTTAACACCAGTCTTTGAGGATGGCGTTGTCCCAAGAGACGCCAAGCAGCGAGGGATATTTATCCATTTGGGGGTTTTATCTCTTCTTTCAAGTGCAACTCTGCCCTAAGCCCTACATTCACTCATGCCTACTATGCACGCCATATGGAGGCCTATTAATGCAGCTACATAACAGTATGGCTGAGGATAAACAGCCATTGTGAAAGTGTGGGCGAAACGATGATCATATGGATGCCAGCTGCTGGATTCTGATTGGTGGGAAGTTGGTTGTTATAGAATGGGGAGGGGGATGAAGGAGGAGGTGGGTGGAAGGGCAGTAAGCCCCATTATGATTGATATGATGTACTTAGCGAGGGGAAACAGAGCGACCTGGAGGTGAGAATGGATGATAAAGCACAGGATTAAAGTATGGCTGCCCTTTTGTCCTACATAATGGAATGACCTAAAAACTCTACATTAGAGCACACATATACATTTCATGCTGTTTGTCTCCATTACAGTGTGTATACAATGACAATGACGCAAGTTTAATGTCCTAGTATAAAGTTTAATCTGTCACACATCTGGCGGTTGGTCAGCACATGTGTTCTTGATGAGGATTTTATGTTTATATCATCGTTAGAGAGTGATATCATTGCAGGAGTTATTGGAAGAACACAGAAGGGATATTATGGGCTTTGTGTTATGTACAACTGTTAAAGGTCGATAACTGTGTCATACTGTGTTTTAATTTCTTTCTGCTCAATGTATTTATGCCTCCACACGGGGGGTAGCCAGACCAGAGCGATTATGATTGTCAACATTCGTCACCGTGTCTGGACCACTCTTGTAGGTGTGGTATGTCAAGAATGCTTTCTGAGGTTTTGTTCAAACTTTGCACTTATGTCCCGTCTTATACTAACAAGAAATTAAGCCTATCAGATCAGTGTTAATTTTGTCGACTAATTGTTACCTCTGCCAAGGAGGTTATGTTTTTGCCGGCGTTGGTTTGTTTGTTTGTTTGTGTTCAAAATAACTTCAAAAGTTATGGACGGATTTGGATGAAATTTTCAGGAAATGTGTGGAATGGGATAAGGAACAAATGATTAGATTTTGGGAGTGATCCAGATCACCATCCAGATCCAGGAATTTTGGGGTGGACTGAAGCTGCTTGGCGGAGGTCTGCGCTCTCTGAGTGCTTTTCTTGATTTCGTCAACAACCTTTTTTCCCCTGATGAAAACTAGACAGTAACTTAAAAAACAAGTGCACGTGGACAAAAACTAAAACCAAATTAGCTGACATTTTCGGCAACAGATGAAAACTAGACTAAAATGTTTGACAGAGACTAAACCCAATCAGACATAATTTCGTCATGTAGAAAGTAGAGACGAGTTAGAAATCACAGCTGCTTTGTTTGTTTGGAAAGGTTGGATGAGTTAAGAGGGACATCCAGTCACAACTGCTTTAGCTTTATGGTGGCGGGATCCAAGCCTTACACTTTACACTTCATATTTTAGTCGATTAAATTTACAGTAGATTTCGTCGATTACAATGTTGTGAAATTTTATCAACTAAAACTAGACTAAAATTAAAACAGTTTAGATGACTAAGTTATGACTAAAATTGAAAGATATTTTAGGCAAAAGACTAAAACTAAATTAAAAAGTGCAGCAAAAATGGACACTGTATCAGATACGTAGGTAGTAAGAGGAAGGTTAATGTTACTGAGTCTAGGGCTGGACGATATGGACAGAATTTAATTTATTTTTATAGCTGAATGATGATATTCAATATAACTCTTTTCTCCAGATGAACAACCTTAAAAAACACAGTAATGCAGCTCAAAGCAGGGGTTGTTTCAATGCAGAAGGCTACAGCTCTCCATTTAAAATATTAATCATATTGCTCTGAGTGTCATGAATGTTCAAAGTGGAAACGATTTGTCATGGTCAAACTTTTTTGCCATCTAGTTGGCATTCTCAGGAAGATAAATGCTCTTCGATCCCGAACCCATATAAACACTTTTTTTCATTTTACCATCAACCCTCAACTATATTGATTTAAACTAGACTGCCTTAACTTATTTCTTGTTTGAAAATATATTGATGTTGCTCATAATTATAGCTCATATGTCCCCTTGGTCTTAAGAATGTATGTTTATAGAGACTTTTTAGATTAAGAGTTGGGGTTACTTGGGTCTCATTGTCATCTCTTGCTTGTGACTTTGATACCTTCAGAAAACTTCTTCCAAAAAGTGACACAATTGTTTGCTCTGACTGAAGGAATAGTAAAGATTTGTAGATTTTAGGTTGGGCTGGGGAATTAATTGATTTTCAATCGCAGTTACCATAACTGCTTTGAACAATTATGGAAACTGAGCAACATATGTTATTATGGTTTTGTCTTTTTTCCGTCTTGATTGTTTTATTGTTTTTCACATATATTTTCATTTATGTCTTTTTCTTTTTTGTCCAGAATCATAGTGCTAAGAGTGTTTAAGGTCAGTGATTACATGTGGTGTGTGTTGTAATATCAGTGAGTAATC
Source organism: Cetoscarus ocellatus (assembly GCA_037902135.1). Lineage (NCBI taxonomy): Eukaryota > Metazoa > Chordata > Actinopteri > Labriformes > Labridae > Cetoscarus > Cetoscarus ocellatus. The sequence goes on along the minus strand of JBAMNC010001761.1, from coordinate 74,225 downwards.
CTGATCTCAGTATCCATCAAAATAATCTGGATTATATTTTTTTTGTCATAATTGAATTGTAATTTCTATTTAAAGGTCAGAAATCAGAGGCCTCATTTTTGTCTCTAGCTTACTAACTGTATCTTAAAGAAGCTTCAAGAGATTTTATGCTCACTCTGACCTAAGGAAATCTCTGATTTTAGCATATGCTGATTGATAAATTCATAGGTCAAAAGTCAAGGTCATTGGGCCTCTTGTTCATCCCTTTCTAGTAAGTAGTTCAAGACACCTTTGAAGGATTTTCTTAGAAAATAACAAAATTAGCCACTTTGGCCAAAGAATGATCTGATTGGATTCTGGAGGTCAAAAGTGAAAATTTAAGGTCACAGGGCCTCATTTTCATTACTTGCCTGTGAACAATATGTTGAGCAAGCACTGGTGAATTTCTTTAAGCTTTGCATGAATGTTCCATCTGGCTTGGGGACATTGATTAGATTTTGGAAATAAGATGTCAAGGTCATTGGGCCTCATGTGTATCACTTGCTTTTGAGTGCCACAGATTAAAAAAAAAGCCTTTGTGATATTCATCAGAAATTGAATGAAAGCCCACTTTTACTCAGGGATTGACTGATAACACTTTTTAAGGCATAAATCAAAAGTAAAGGTCATTGTGCCTCATGTTCATCCCTTCCACCGAGTGCTCTGAAAGCTTTGAGGGACTGTCTTTAAATTTTGCACAAATGTACACCCTAACTCAAGAAAGACCTGATTACAGTGTCAAGTTTATAGGTCAAAAGTGTCACTGGGCCTCATATTCATCTTTTGCTTGTGGATTTCTTGACTCTTTGTTCAAATGTCCACTTTGACTCCATATGAAATGAATGCCTTCAGCAAGTCCAAGGTTTCTGTTGCTGTGACCTGCAGTCTTGGTACAAAACATGCCCTAACACCATTGAACAAATATGATTCCTGCCTTCCACACAATCACAAAATCCAGCCAAACCATTTTTCTCAATTTCCAACTGCACTTTCACCGTCTGGCAGTGTTTTATCCAGCAGGTATATTATCACCAGACAGTAGTTCTAGTCGCCAGAAGACACATCTGTGTTGTCTTTCAGCATCACATTACCCATCACTTTCTCTCCCTGTCTTCTCTTCCTCTCTATTTGCCACCGCTCGGGCATTTTAAATTTAGATGTAGAGCCCGAGATTCCTGCAGAAATCAATTTGTAACAAATGCGAGTGTGTTGGCTTGTTCCCTAAGGCACAGGCCTGCTGTCCCCTGTAGATTTTCAGGTACAATTGGCTCCAAGCAAAGTCAGTGTAAATGACTATCATCATGTGAGGATCATAAATTAGCTGTTTGCAGAGCTCCACAATTACGTGTGCGGTAGATGGCGAGATTAGTGCAATGTCAACCATGTCATTAGGTCTGATGGCTCCTGTGCTCGCTGCTATTCTTGAGTTGGAGGGGGAGAAAACGTTTCTTCACTTCATTATATAATCTCGCAAATGTGTGGAAAAGAGAGCATTGATTTTCTCCATCACAAAAAATGGGAATGAAGTAAGTTCAGACTTAAATCAATAATTAGCAAGCAGAGATAAACTGATAGTAACAGAGGCAGAAACTTCATTAAAAAAAAGTATGTCTTAAAATGTAAGTGTAGTTAAACTGAAGGATTAACACTTCAGCTGTAAACAGCTATAAAGCATCATTAAATTACCTCAAAAAGTACTTTTTATAGGCCTGATTTATGTAACCCTTTTGATTTTTTTTTCTCCTTCGATTTGTATTTCTTCATGCCTAGATTCTTCTTGTATTTTCTTTCACTGTCTTAAAATTTCATCACCTTTCTGACATTTATTCATCACTTTTTCTTTTTACATATTTGTTGTGTTTAATTTTGTCTGCACTTCAGTATTGTCAAGCTTGTTGTTGACTTAATTATTTAATGTTATATCCTTTTCGACCTTCAGTTGAATAATTTAAAGCAGCATTATTTTACTTAAACTTAAAATTGTAGTTTTAAGGTCAATCAACCTGGGGGAAAAAATGCATTTATCCGGCACTAGCTCACACACCAGCCCTAAGCTAACAATAAGTCAGGAAGCCGGTCTTATTGCAGTATGATACAGTGGCCTTACAGTAGGGTTTATTACCTACAAGTGCATAAACCCAAGGTCCTTAAGTTCAGCTTTTTTCCAAGGTGCATTAAGTCACCTAACCCAGTGAATGCCTTCAGCTTGCATACAGATAAATGAATCTATCAGGAACCATCATCTGCGAAAACAAACTCATGGACATGGTCTGTAACAAGCTGTAACATGGACACTTAGTTTATTTTTGGTCATCTCAAAAACTTTGAACACTTTCATTTACAATTGTTTATAAAGAGAAACCTGTTCAAAGTTAAAATTCTTTTTTTCTTTTCTTGTAATTGCACACTGTTTTAAGCATTTAAAACATAATGAAGACGAATACTTGCCAGAATTGTTTATAACATTTCCTGGCACATTTATTGACAGAAAAGACCAGGCAGCCTGTTATAATTAAAGCATTAAAGGGTTAGATGATTTCAAGTGTGTGTATAAGTGCCTATTGAACATTTTGAATGATAATAACGATAACCGTGATGACTTTGGTCACAATAATGGTGATATGAAATTATCATACCGTTACATCCCTAATATGAACACAAAACGATCCCAAGGAAACATGCAAATATGTACCTTTTTTACACTGAATCTGAACAAAGCAACCTCGCTGTGGATGTGAAAACAACCAAAGGCGTATTGGATGTTGGCAAAAAGTCCAATATTGTGGATCCTTCCTCTTAAACAGACCAACACCAAACCTTACCTACAGAACAACTCAGCATCTTTTCCTCTGACTGTACAAACAACAAACTAATAAACCTGGTATAACTACCTCTTTCTGTATAAATTAATTGTTTTTCAGACCGGGATGGCTTTGCTGTTTATGCAGTAAGATGAAACCCAAGTTCTCGTCTGGTGACATCATTTATTTTTTGTTAAAACTACACTCTCTTCAAGGACAATACTAAGGTTTTACACTTATCACATCTAAATAACTTGGGTATTAAAAATACATTGCAAAGAAGAGCAGGGGTCTCAGGGGGGTCAAAGGTGTGTTTAATATTTACTGAACTGTGACTGTAAACTCTACAGTAGACTCTGCACAAGTGCTTCTTTTCTTCCTCTACATCTGAAGCTCTCCTGTCCTGCTCTGACCTCAGACTCACACACTGACTTCATGCCTTCTCCACCTCAGGCGCGGCACTAAACCATCCTTAAATTGTCCTGGCACCATCAACTATCCTCTGCTAGCATGGCACGCTGCCACACAGGCACACACTCCTTTACTGAGACACACATCCTACCCCTTCTCATTTTTAGAATCTGATATCCTCTATTTTTCCTCCCCCTCTCTCCACCACATCACTCAGTTTTGCCCTCCTCTTCTGCCTCTTGCCTGCTCTCTCCTCTCTATCACTGCTTTCTTGTTTACTTGCCCCTGTACCCTCCATTCCTCTTTGCCGTACTTGTCATTATTACTTTTTCTCTGCTCTGATATTCAATCACTCATGCACCCATCCCTCTTTCCCAGCGTTGTTTTGTTAACCTTTGCCGCTCCTGTTATCCACACTGAGCTCCAGCTCTTCACTTAGACGGCATCTCATTTGGCTTTTGCATACGCCTCATTTGCATTTTGTCTTTTCAGTATTATGTCATGATGAACAATAATCCCCAGGAGTTAAAGAGAAGAGGCACTTACATCATACCTGGTGTCGGCCTCATAATGAGCTGATTTACAATGCTGTTATCTGCAATTATTTAGATCTTGTATCTGATTCTGCCCCATGAACTCTCACCAGGTTGACAGTAGTGCCAGTCTTTTATAATTTCAAGGGCAGGCGCACAAAAAAACAAGTAAATGTGAGTTCTTCTGAGGTGATATTTAAAGAGACAGTGAACAAAGTCGTGGGCTTGACAGATAATTCGATAGACAAGAGATGTTTCTTTCCATCTGATTGGTTGCACAAGTTTTAAGCGCCTGCAGCAGCTACCTTTGACTAGAAACTCTCTCAGCTTTTTTTGTGGCAGATGTAGCTGAAATGAGTCTGTCATGACAGCTCAATTGGAAGATGGCCGCGTGGTTAGAAGCACTATCTTTTGTGCTCGGTTGCCTCTCAACAATGTTTTCTGTCAGCGCCCGCCAAAACGACATGACTGATTCAGGCTCCAGGAGGCCACCGGAGTGCTCAGCGTCTCGCCCAGTCACCTCCGCTAACTGACATCAGAGCTAGCCTCCCCAAAGTGCATTAGAGTTACAAGCTAATAATCTCCTGTTTGCTAATTATGAGTCAATTACAAACACGGAAGAGTCTGACACTCCCTTGCCGGCACAATTATTATCAATCACGGACAGGGAATGGTCCCGCTGTATCGACCAAAGCCTAGAAAGAAGCTAGAGGAACACCTTGGACATGTGTGTGTTAAGACATGTTTTAGATCTTTATCAAAAAGTTTGAGTGCTGTGTGTGTCAGCAGAAGGCAGGCTGCGGGGAGAACAGCTGTGAGGTGGCTCCCTAAGAGCTACAGATGAGTCCTGGAATCTTTAATTACCCAGCAGCCCCATGGGAAACGTGGTTTTATATTTTTGCCTTTCATCTTATCTGTATTGTAGCTGTATTCACTCCAAGGCATCTCTTTTCAAGGACTTAACAGTACTTTCCAGGGGCGCACAAGTGAAACCCTTAAGTGCTGCCCCACTTGAGATGCAGGTACTTTTTTCATCTATGGCTGCATTTTCATGCAGTCAATATTCAGGTTAAGGTCAATATTCCGGTTTCTGAAACGTTCGAAATATCCTGTTTATAGGCATGAGCAAACAGGGTTATTCCTGTATACGTAGTATCCGGATCACTATTCTTTGTCAATTTGGGGACTTCATTAATGGAAGGCGAGAACGTGAAGAAATAGGAAATGGAGCCGGAGCTGTGCCATTTTATAGGTATTTCCTGTACTCAGAGACCAAGATTCCTTGCGAAAAGAACATGCGCAGAACATAAATTAATATTCCTTTCGATGGGGATATCCCGATAGGCGTATACATGACCAAATTCAGGTTAGAAAAGGAGTAACCTAGGGGTGATTTTCGGATTTTTAAAAACCAGAATATGAGCATATTCTGTTTTTTCATAATGGTTATTGGTGTTTACATGGCCGTGCGCAACCGGGTTATTGCTAATATTCTGGGTATGAAAGTTCTAATGACTGCATTTAAACATAGCCTATGACTTTTAATGCCTTGATGCCTTGATTAGGTTTGCACATTTGCATCCTTAAAACTTCATCGCTTGTAAACACCCACAAGTGAAGTACAGTTAACGTTACTGGTGGTGCACAGGAGTCGTCAGGAATGATGAATGGCGAAGTACTGACACACCATGTGCTCCCCAGCCTGACCTAATCTGATGCTCTTGATAGCTGGGGTTGGAGGGATTATACATCCATCCACGCTATTCTTTTAACCTTGAAACCTCAGGAATGCTTTGACAGCCTTTCTGCAAACTATGCACAAACGCCCACCCTGACTAAGGACTAAGGTGTGCCCCAGGGCTCCGTCCTGGGGCCCCTCCTCTTCATTATCTATCTCCTCCCACTTGGCAATATTTTCCGTAAATTTGGTATCCGCTTTCACTGCTTTGCGGATGACACCCAGCTCTATCTGTCCCGTAAACCCGACACCTCTCTCCCACCATCCTCTCTCACCCACTGCCTCTCAGAAATTAAATTCTGGTTCACCTTCAACTTCCTGGGCTGGAGCCTATCCCAGCATGAATTGGACACCCTGAACTGGGCGCCAGCCAATCACAGGGTCACATAGAGAAATGGACAACCAGTCATGCTCACTGCCTAATCACACTCATACCTAAGGGCAAGCAGATTTTGTTGGAAAACTAAAGTCCATGTCCTTGGGTCTTGTTTTCAGCCCTTACTTGTGGTTGTAATATCTCAAGAATGGTTTAAGGATTTTCTACAAACTTCGCATTTATGTCCTCTTTTACTCAAGGGTGACCTGATGTCTCAAAACATGCCCCTACACTCTGAAAGAAATATGAGTCCTACCAATCACACCCCTGCAAAAACCATCCCTCCTCTTGCCCTACCACTGTACTTCCACTGTCAACTGACTGTAAACCTTGCAGCGACATTAAACCATAGCTCTTGTTTTCCTTTCCTCTGCTTCATGGGTAGTGTAGTTTTCATCCAGATTGCCATTAGAGTCCCCAGCGTGGTTGATAGCACAGCAGTTGCTCTGCTCCGTAATTGTGTTAATGGGGGTTGAAGCTGCAGATGAAGATGAAATGGTGTGCTTAGAAGTGTAGTCACACCTAGAGCCGCGCATTAGGAATCCATACAGGAAATCAGGAAGTAGGCTCACACATGCGCTCGAACGCCTCCGGGGACGGCTTGTTCCATTTATCAAAGTGCAGTTGTGCTGTTTGCTCCACACTCTCTATAGGAAGGTGGATCATGTGACGGAGCCTGCCGCTGCCACACTGTAAAGGCTGTGGTTTGGACACTGATGATGTGCCTCATGGGAGGGTTGGCGTTTCCATACAGAAGGGTTTCTGAGACACGATGAGGCCTCGTGGGTGCACAAGGCTTCATGTTGTGGTATGATGTTGTTGCTTATGAGCTGGGGCAGAGCAAGGGGGATGGACGGAGAACATGTGGAGGGAGTCCCACTTGAGCCCCGGCATACAAACATTTGTTGTGTTGCAGGGCTCTGTGGGGGAAATATATAAAGTAGGGTTGTCTGAATCGCAGGGCTCTCAAGTTTTGATCTCAGATCAGAGTGTGTATGTGTGTGTGTGTGTGTGTGTTGGGGGTGGGGGGCAACTATGTGCAGGCCTTTGGGTATGAAAGTTTATAAAGGATACAAATTTCAAGTAAGTCATCAACCATCTATGTGCACTTATCCTATTTTAAAATTAAAGTTGGGTTACTTAGTAGTCAAGTGCTTTTATTTTGCCACTGGTTTACCTAATGGGTTTTATTGTTACTTTGTCATGTTAGGATATTATATCCAGTAACGATGCAGCATAATAGTTCAAATTATTATTGTTTTTTTTATTACTTACCTCCAACATTTGTCTATGCTCTTTAAAACTAAAAATGCCCAAATTTGATTTTAATTATAGCCAAACATTTCATGGTCTTATACGTTTCTCAAGCACTGTTTATCAAAATATATTTTAAACTTTTAATTGAGTTTATTTATTTATTAAATTATTTATGATTAATGTATCTATGAACATCCCAAATTTGAGCATACGTACCTTTCAGTAAAAATGCTGCTTTCACTGATGTGCAAAATACCCATGCCATGGGCACTAATACATCTGCACCCAGACTCCACATACAGTCAAGGTCTTTTTTATTCATTTCACTCGGGGTAAACCTTGATTTTGGTTTAATGTCCTTAACTACATTAGAACTTATCCAATGAAGTTGATAGACCACTCAGTGTTAATAGTAAGGATTTAATTATTTATATGTAGGAATGGGAACCAAAATCTGGTGCAGATTTGAGACCTTCTTAGCTGAGTTGGATTTCAATAACTTGTAAAGGTACTATTTATTAATTGTCAAGGTAAAAAAAAAGCTGAATCCTCTCCTTGTCTGCTCAGTGAACTTCCTAATATTGCCCCAGGTGAAAGAAACACATATTTCAGGCAGTAGAGGCATCATCACAAGGGGTTCGACAAGAGTAAACTTTATTAGAGCTCTTAAATCTCTAAAAAGCAGTAAAAACATCAGTGACAGTTTAGGCACTGGCACAAAAGCCTTGAGCCCTGTTAATGAGCATGCAATTCATAATGCTATTTCTTAAAAACACAATATCCAATTTCAATAACATATCCAAGTAAAATACATAAAAAATGAAGTAGCCAAAAATTACAACAAGGAAGAACAAAAGCAGAAGGTTGTACTTAAGTTTTAAGAGTGCATTAAGTTAGCACACCATGGTTCCTGACACGGTAGATCAGGTTTCATCGTCTCCTCCCCAAACCTTTCTCACCATGTCATCTCTAAGCGACTTTTACCTGAATCCAAACCACCACTCGACTGACTCACAGGTCGCTGCCCTTCCTGTTCAACCGCAACGTCTGTCTCAGCCCATCAAGAACCCTCCACCTTGTCCTGAAAAAAAACACCACAGGGCACCCGCACACACTCACACACACACAGTCAGTGGGCTTCATGGCTGTGTGGCAGCATGACCGCTCCCGACCAACGGCTCAATACCTAATTTACAAGAAGAGTTAGAGATGGGGTCTTTTAATGGACATTTTCTGCTCACGTTTGATTGACTGCACACAAGCTCACACACACACACTCCTGTCCCCCTGTGCACCCTCCACTCTGAGGACCCTTTTGACATGTCCTAGCTGACACGCGCCACTTCCCAAATACCGTTCAGTCTTCTGTGGGATACAGCGACACACACACACACACACACCCCTGGGGTTAGCAGAGGACAGTTGGGAAGGGGGCGGAGGCTTCGCTTCATCCAAACTCAGAGTATTATGACTTGTGTAACCTCACTAGATAGGGCTGGGAAATATATCAACTCTTAAAAGTAAATCAAGCTAATTTCAAACAAGATTCAGGGCAAGTTTATTTTGGTGATACTGATATGTATGTTTAAAGAAAAGAAAGAAACAGATGCTGGGCTAAATGCACCTAAAACTATTTTAGAAACCACTTTACTAATGTGCTTTTTAACCACAAGATACTCCATTTGTAATTTTTTCATAAATAGTACTGAACGCTCAACAAGTGTTAATTTATTGTTTCCATTATCAAATTAGCTGGTATATACATGCACATTGTCAAAATTGTATTAATACTTCTGCAACATTTAGAAAAGTAGGTGGAACTGACTTCGAATAATCTCTTATGACTAGATCCACCTACCACAAATATCTTTGTACAATTTATACAGTCCACTCTTTTTTTTTGTTTTAAGTATGGCTAAAAAAAGACATGAACTGGCTGGAAGCATGTGTATCTCATAGGATCAATAATGTCTTTACAGATGTGCAAGCTACCTATGCCATGGGAACTCATACAACCTTGTGAACCAGCGCACAGTATATTTTTTATACTGTTTAAAATTCAAATATTCTTTGGCAGCATTTAAGAATATGGGATGGAACAAGTTTTTTCTTCTTTCATTAGTTCCCACTTTTTCAAACGCTGAAAATGTTCTTGTGGAATTTAGTATATGGTGTCATTTCTCTTCTGCTTAGATATACAACTAAAAAAAATTAATCTTGATGGAAGCTTTTGTATCTCACTGTATGAATGGCACCCAAACAGATGTGCAGCTTACCTTCTATGCCTTGGACACTACTTGACCCCGATTACCTGGACACAAGGCCTGTGTTTGTATTTTACAAACACTTTACATCATTTGGAAAAGTGGCTGTAACTTTGACAAAACATCACTTTCTACCTCTCCAAATGTTCAAATGAGGATATTCTCCCTTGTTTTGGATGTGTATCCCCTCCGTTTCTTTGCTGATTGTCTAGCTTGCTGGTCACCTGGTGTTAATCATATTAGAAGGTCACACACACACAAGTGTTACAAACGCTGATGAAATCCTCAGGCTGTTGCTGCTGCATGAACTTAAATAAATGTCCAAGACTTCATTGCGATTGCTGATGCTTTTGTCATTTGTGTTTTATACTTTTTTTTTTTTTTTAAATCAGCACTAAGAACAAGTGTATTGTTGTTAAGAGCATGTGATTACGTCAAGAATAAACAGATGTGCAAGTTACCTTTGCCATGGGTGCTAATCGACCCAGTGTTCCTGCATCCAACGTTATTTTTTTTAGTGTTGACATGACACAAACTTTCTGAGCATGACTTAAAAAAGACTCCATCTGGACGGATGCATATGTATGTTATAGTCATTAATGATCCCATTACAGGTGTGCAAGCTACTCATGTCATCACCACTGATATGTGACATTTCAGGGTCCTCCCTCCCCCCAATATTGTTAAAACTGTACAAATGTGTTCGTGAACATGGGAGGTATTCACTTGGATCAAGAGGTTTCCATCTCTGTCGGTTAAAGTGAGACCACAAGAGACTTCATCTGCATGAAATCATGTACTGAACAGTACTGATAGTGCCTTCACAAATGTGCAAGTTACCCGTGCCATGGACATGAATATAGCCCTGCCAACCTGCACTCAATGTCTTTTTTTCTCATTTAAGTTATCTTATTTTTTTCCATACTGTTCCAACTATCCCATACTTTGAAAACATTTTTAAAAAGTTGGTGGAGCAGGTGTGGAACAAGGGGTTTCCCATCTCTCTTATTCAAAAGGAAATATGTAACTTATAGTACTGTAATTATGCTTTTTTTAGATGCACAAGTTACCCATGCCACGGGTACTAATGCACCCTTACTCACATATAAATTTAAAAAATATGACTAAAGCTCACCTAGTTCCTGTATCATTATTTACTATAATTTTGAAGTCAGTAGTATGTAGGATTATGAAAAGAATTGGACAACCTACAGGAATGATGCCAATATTTTCTTTTAATTTTGACAGTGTGAAGGGGTATATCTTCTATTTTTTGACCATCAAAAACTAGAAATTGTTTAAAATTGGGTGCCTAGGACTTCTAATTTGTTGCCATGGTATTTAACAGATACCAGAATTTGCTGATTTTTAAGAGATTTTCTTAGTGTCTTGAATTTCGGTTTTGTGAAATCTATTTAGTTTCTGACATAATAAAAAAGTTGAGATATATTTGGTATGTACTGCTGTTTGTCTGAAAGATATTGTGATATAGTTTTTGCACTCTTTCCCAGCTTTATCACTAAAGAACAGACAAACTGCACAAAAAGAACAAACTCTTCTCTCAGCCTTTATAAGATCATATATCTGTGTTTGTGACGTATTCCAGTGATACATCGGCATATACATAAGACTTGTTTTCTTTCCAGTGCCTCTGGGATAGTGCTGAAGAATGGTCTTTGATATCTGTTGTTAGTCCTCGCATTTGTTGTGTGTGTTTGCGTGCATGTTTTTCCATGTGTGTGTCCTTCTTAACTCCATGAACCCATGCTGGTGGGCTTGTCAGGCCACGTTCCCGCCAAAGCGCCTGATCTCCTCCGACAGCCACGCTGGGGGGAGCAGCGTGCGACGTGGCAGTTTACCTCGGTTAGGGACAGTGACACTCGCACACATGATTTACATGTAAGGCTTTTTTTTTTTTTTCCTTTTAACAGATGTCCACAAGAAAAAATAATGTTTTTTTCTCTAGAGGAGCAGTCTGCTGTAGAGTGATTTAAACTCAGTTTGATGTCCACATTCGTCCACAAGTTTTATTCTGCTGAAAGCTGACAGTGACTGCTGCAGTAAAGACAACTGAGATGTTTCATTGACAGCTTGGAACATTTGTGAAAAATTGAAGAAGGGAAAAATGGGTCAATGAGCAAGTTAGCTTCTGGTTAACAAGAGTTTGTTTATTTTCTCTCAAAAGTTTGTCAGTCAGGTCTTTTTTGGCTGAGGGGATGGTTATTAAAGAGAAAGTCATTTGTAAATTTAGTAATGTTTCTGCATGTTTTGAGATTTGCAGGAAGTACAAACTTAATTTGACATTATTATTATAAATAACAAGGAATGATATTATAGAAGATAGCATGGAAGCAGTATTCATACATACATTAACATATAAATGCCAACTTCTGCACACTTAGTTACACAATCATACATGCAGATCTGTGTACAAACCCACAATGAAATGCACTTTAGTGTGATTTTATGCATATAATTAAATGCCAGCATACTCATAAAAAATATACAACCCCACTTGCTTGAGGGTAAATTAAAGTGAAATTATATAAAACGTAGAGTCAAAGAAAAGAGGGGCATCATTTTGATGGTACTCATACATCCTCACTGCTCCTATTGTATCTTTGTGCACAGTAGGTTTATACAAAGAACTAAAAGTTTATTAGTCCTTCATGGGTCCCAAATCTGATGAATTTCAAAGTAGTGCCCTACAGTTCATATCGCCTTCTCTCCAAAGCTCCATTTGGATGGGATTAGTATAACCTTGGGACCCCAGAAAATTTGTAATAATTACAGAGTATGTCTGTGTTTTTAATGCTGTCTGATTCCACCATATCCATAATTTATAATGTAGAAAGTTCAGGCCAAATAACCTGCCATATTTTAATACTCGCAGAGGTCCTCTGATTATAGTAATCCAGCCAGAGTCGGCCTCTCAAGTCTTTTTAGGTGGTAATTCTGTTTTAAGGGTCTATTGGAGTTACTCTGCACCTTTTTCTAGGAGAAAAACTGAGGCTGCTTTTTTTATTGTTACCAGAGATTGTGCCTGACACTGAAATTTGTTGAGCGTTTCTTTTGGTGTTAATTCATCAATGAATTTAATGGCCTGACCCTTACAAGTCCTGGCCTCACACAGTTTCGTCTTACTTGTACCAGAACCTGTGTTTATATTCTGTAGCTGTATCCTATGAATTTGCCCAATACCTCAACTCTTGCATCAAAATATATCACTTAGTATACTGTTTTCATACCAGGTGACATGAATTTAGATTTTTGTGATGCATAATGCAGTGATCTAAAAATTACAGAATCATGGATAACCACCAGTGGCAGAAAAATAATGAAATAACATCTAAAAAGTTGCACATTTTACTCTTGGCATTTAAAATGGTTCCAGAAGTCTCAGAGCATATTTCTGAAGTTTCTCCCTGAACAAATATGCATCCTGATATTAAATTTTGGTTTGCCTATAAACTAGGACTGAACGATATCGACAAAATTTCATATCTCGATATTCATGCCAGATATCTCGATATCGATACGATACGATATGACTACGGGTTCGGTGAAAACCAAGCATTTTTCGGAAAAATAAAAACATCATAATACAAAAGAATGTGGAAAGTGCAGTTTTAGTGCGGGGGAAATCTATTTTGTTTATATCGTTGCTTTTCGATATCAATATCTTGAATGTTCATATCTCGATGTCGATACAATAACGATATATTGTTCAGCCCTACTATAAACCCCTCTGAGGCTAGATGTAGCTTCAGTTTTCTAGTGCCAAAGCAACAACCTCAGTGATTGAAATGGAGGCCATGCGGGAAGTGCTAAAAGCTGTAGTACTTTAAATGTCCACTTGAGGCTAGCTGCAGGAACCCTAGTGGTGAAATGATTGTGTGCAGGAAACAGATGATTTTTACGGTCTAATTAAACATCTTCACAGCCTGGTTAAAAATGGCTTTGGTCTAAATACAGTATGTAATACATCAATGTGCTCTCATGGTATGGGGGGTGATTTTTTCTATATTGCACCTGTTTTTATTTTATTGAAGATTTCTGGTACAGAACTAAGAGACATAATTGATGTTGCTGCATGTTCTTGCAGAGTCACTATTAGTGAGATGGCCCTAAGTACTGCCTCAATGCAGCCTCTGAATCTGAGAGAAAGTTTAGATTTTAGTTTGCTTTAGATGACCTGCAGTATGGCAGTGTCCATTATGACACATCAACTTTCAAAAGGCTTCTTTGATAATCAATGTGCTGATGTCACATGGCTTTGTCCAATTCTTTGTAAAGTCTGTTGCTGCCCCTTAATTTTACAGTGGCTACTAGGCATGCATAGACATGTCCCTTCCACTCTGTTACAAAGCTTGGACATCATTTCACTTCATGACATCCATATTAGTTTTTCAACAGTACATTTGACTGTGAAGGCACTACAGAAGCATGAGTGATTGGGAGCTTCACACACACACACATGCAAACAAGCCCTTTTTCCTGTGCATTTCTTCCAAACAATGTAATAAAACTCAGCCAAGCTCCCCCACTGACTTTATGTGCTCCCCTCTCCACTTTTTATGCTCCTGATACTACCTAATACTACTGGTGAAAAAATAAAATGGGAGTCAAATTGTTCCCCAAGTCAGTTGTCCACATGGAGACGAATTCAGTTGTAACCGCTCAAGTTTTTAATGGTATAGGCGTTTTGTGCACACAGATACGCAATTTTGGGTTCCTGAAAAAGCACATTTTTGAAAACGGGTCCAAAAGTGAATAAATCTGAAATTGCCAGCCTTGCATTTCCGTGTGTACAATAAATGCAGATATTTTCAGTAATAATGATATCATAGCCCCACCTCTCCCTGCACAAATCCTGACACAACAGAAACAACGGTGGAATACAGTGCTGCGTTGTGCTGCAGAAGCTACTCAGCTTGTTATGTCTTTTACAGCAAAAACTTCTGCTCTTCTACAGCCATTGTTGGCAACAATTGGACACAGAGAACTTACGCCAGTGCATGCTCCATGTCTTCTCCGGTTTTGGTGTATGTCTGCAGCAGGGTTACAGCACCACTTACAGGCCTGGCAAATGTACAAAAGCATTTTCAGTGTTTTCATGTGGACGGACACATTTCTTGAAACAATGCTGTCTTTACAGAGACGTTTTAAAAATGAAAACGTTTTCTTCATTTGGACAGGGCCTTAGTGAATGTCACAGTGAAAGCAAAACAGCACAGAGGTGGCCTGAAAAGACACTGAAGGGGCCACAGCCTGACATGCATGCTTGCAGCATTGTGCTTCCTGGTTTGCTAATCCTGTTTTTACAACTTTAGTAACTCTCATTTCTGAAGCTGGCACAGAGAGAGGAACACTAAGTCCCCTCAGTATGACTTTAGCCTGTATAGTATAGGGGAAACACCACAGTAGAGTTGCCATCCTGCTTGAAACAGCACTATGAAAAAGCACAGTCTTCTCTCTTTCTTATAAACACATTTAAAATCCTTTCGAAGATCTTTCTGGTAAGCTTGAGGTCTTATGAGACAAGCCCTCCAATATCAAACCACATGCGCAGTTCACATCCATTGAGAGAATCCTGCTGAACCTAGGCCTCCTCTCTGCTCTCCATGCAGTATTCATGCACAAGCATGATGAAGCAAACACATCTTTCAGGCCTCTGCGCAGCTCAGCCAGGCTCTCTTGACACAAAACAGTTCAATTTGGAGACATAAAAGCTGTTTTGTTCCACCAAATGCTCCGCTGACGACCTGTCTGGTGCAGAATTTGTGCTTTCCATGGGAGTCAGAAGGAGACAGAGTCGGCAGGCGGAGGAGTGAAACGAGATGTGATGAGGACTCAGAGAGCAAGAAGAAAAACAACAATGCAGAGACAAAGACACAATGACAAAAGAAAGTCAGCAGCAGCTTTTTTTTCTTCAGCGTTTGATTGCTCATGTCTGGGAGGCTGTGTCTGATCATCATTGCTGGTAATGAGAAAAGCTCAACATGCGTAGAGGACAAGCCTCATTGTTCCCTTTTCCACTCCGCAGCTTTTTATGTCGCTGAAGACCAAGAGAGCACACACCCAATGCTGGGGCTTTGATTACTCGCTTGTTTTTTATACATGTCAGTCTAAAATCTGGTTACTCTGAGCCTTTTCTTTTTCTTTTTTTTTTTTTGTGAGTGCTGTGAAATCAAAAAAGTGGCAGCTCACCTACGCACCAGACGTGCACAACCTGTCAGAAAGCTGCCCTGTTAGCTCTTGCTCAGATCTGTCACTTTCACACCACGCTAACCAGAACGCCACCTGGGCACGGCTCGCAGGCCAGCGAGCGGGGAAACACGCTGTCCCCGCTCGCACTCTTCAGGCAGACGGATTCACAGCCAGCCAGACGCTCTGACGGGTGCCAAAACACCAGACTCACACCACCTGTCCTTCATATTACAGAGACATTCGCACTCACACAAAGTCCCCAGCCAAGAAAGTTACCTGCCTGCGTTTAGACTGACCCAGACAGCAGCTCCGAGGACTCTTTCTCATAAATGTGTGGTGGGGAACCGAACAGTATTAGAGGAAAAACGTATTGCTTATCACCGACTTTTTTTCTTTTGACTTTTTTTTCCAAAGTTTTACCAGATAATCATGCTCTTTGATGTATTAAGGCGTCACTTGGATAGTTTTATATGTATATATATATATATATATATATATATATATATATATATATATATACATATATATATACATATATATATATTTTTTTTTGTTAATGAGGAACTTAAATTAATACCTTGAATTTAGCGCTGAACCTCCTAATCAAATTACATATTGCGACTCTGCTCAAGACACAGAAGGAGAAGAGCATGTTTAGAAACCAGATTTTAGAAATTTTAAAAGAATAAGGTCACTTTTGCACATAAAGTTCGGCAGACTCTGTTTGGTACAGGGGTTAAATTACATTTAGGGATGGGAGTTGATAAGATTTTATTGATACCAATGCATTCTGCCTATTAATCTGATTCTTTCAAAAATTCTTTAGGATTTTCTGTGATGAAAAAGTTGGCCTACAGAGGTTTTCAGAGGCAACAATGTCAAACACATGACATTCCTGATATTCAGTGTCATGCTACATAGATAAGTTGTTCTTCAATTTGCAGGTGTTTTCACACACTGAAAGTTTTGCCGTAAATTGTTGAAAATTAACAAATTTGACCCCAATATTTGACTTCTTGGTTGTCATTTCTGATGACTGCCTCTCATGAGAGTGTTACATTTGATTTGCAAAGTTTGCAGAACAAAGAAGGAATCATTAAACAAAAATACCTATGATATTGATTCTCCAGTGGAATTGGTTTTCAATTACCATACCTAGTGACATTTTTTCTTTTTTCACATGGTTTGGTTTGCTTTCACTCTTCACAAGGCAATTGTGATTTAGGGATACAAGGTGAGAAACATGTAAATAACAGGTTACATTTACTGCCTGACATTGATGTGCTGTCTGCAAGGATATTATTTACCCTATTTCAGCTGAAGCTCTGAGCACTCTTTCTGTTTTGGGTCAATGTGCTTGGCTGAAGTAAATGCAGGTTTGAAACAGCTTCCACTTAAAAATAGACTTGATGCGTATTTTCAGCGAACCAGTGCGGAGCTGTGCTGTTGGCACATGCTGCAGACTGATCAAGGCCAGGCTGTGAAACCAACTAATAGAAGAAACGGGGAATGATATGCTGCGGAGAGCGCGGGGTGTACAGAACAATATGCAGGTGGACTTAAGCTTATATTAGTGCATCAAACTAGATAGAAAGAGATCTGTATTGTATTCTCCAGATATCAGACCGACTTTTAATGCCGATTAGTCAAGTGAATTGGCACAATTGCAGTCTGTTTTTCATCAAACAACAAAGAAATCGCAGCATTACGCACTTCAGATCTTGTGACTGAAAAGGGATGTCCCACAATTCACCTGTGATGTATGTTTGCATTGCAGCTGCTACAGTAAAATGATATGGTGTTTAACCTGTGTGTGGGGTTAACAGATATTTGTTTCTACTTTCTGAATGTAGCAGTAGACTCCCTCATTGTGCACTGTTGGCGTGAAACTGGGCTAAAAATTGACTTCTGTAATCAGTTCAGCTTTCTCATAGTTGTTTTGTTGCAGACTCTGAGCAGAGTTAAAGGCATGCTAAGAATTAATTAGAACACAGTCACACACGACATCCTCCTTTAGTCAACCAGCTTACTCCCTGTTCCTGCCAGTGTCTGCCACCACTGCTCACCCAACATGGCATCTATCTGGCATATGGAGGCTCTGTAGGGTCATCCAGACAAACACCCAGTCACCTGTCGCCTTCTGCCCACCCTCCGAACATGGCATTTTCTTCGTCTTGTCCCTTCGTTCATTATCCTCTTTTTGTGTTTCAAACCCTTCTCCTCGACATAATCGGCTTTAAGCTGCTTCCTTGTTGGCCTTTTGCCTTTGCTTTGCTTTGCTTGAGCACCATTTCCTGACAATCCTTCATCATCCCCTCCTTCGTATCGTGCCCATATATTTAACTTCCCTCTTGTTTCCCGTGAAGAAGAAACATTTCTCTCCTTTGCCAGTTCAAGTCGTCTCCAGATGACTTTTTCTTCTGTTTGTGTGCTAAATGAGCCATTATGCTTCCCCACTGGATCCAATAGAGACGCTGTGAAAGAAAGATCCGGGGGCCGGATACGCAGAGTTGTTCATAGCCCCTGAAGGCAGTCATCATCTGTGCTCAGCTGCTCACTGATTGGCTGTTGTGTGACAGGGAGGACAAGTGAGCAGAACAGTGAAAGATGAGGCTCCCTCCCGACCAGAGCACAAAGAAGATCACCGTGATCGTTTCAATGCGGCAGCATACAATCTGTGCATATTGTTCTGTAGTGCTCTTCACTTCTTTCACCGGGTCTTTATTTTTGGATGTTTCTCGGCTGGGTGGAGTTTGCAGAGAAGAGAGACTGGGTTTATTTCATATTTCCATAAAGTTGAGCTGGAGTTTGGCTTTATGGGTCATTATTTGAGTCATAAATGTAATTTATTTGCCTCTGCACTAGCATTAGCAAGGGCCAGAGGCATTCTGTTTTTGGGTTGTCCATTAGTCTGTTTGGGATAATCTTATTACCAGTTTATTTTAAGAACAGTTTAGTTCTTTTTAATTTGACAGAATTTTTCATTCATACGTGATGTTGAAATAATCACAGTTTAGAGGTCAATGAACCTCATATTGATGGTTTGCTTGTGAACTCAATATCTTCGAAATGCTCTGAGGAGATTTTATCAAACTTCGCACTAATGTCCATTTGATTTTAAGGTGAACTGTTAAGATGTTGGTGGTCAGAGGTCAAGATCAGTGGGCCTTATGTTCACTGCCTGCATGTTATCCCAATATCTAAATATCCCAATATCTCTACTCTATTTTTTATCATACCTTTGCTTAATGTACCTTCTGACTCAGGTCTATATTACGAAACCTTATGTACATTCCTTACTTGTGAAGTTAATACTTCCATTATGGTTTATTTGAAGGGATGTCTTACTTTGCACAAATATCCATTCTGATTCAATGATGAGTTAACACGATTTTCAAGATCAAAGGGAAAGACCTTAGGGCCTCATGTTCATCCCTCGCTATGAACACATTATATAAAGAATTTTTTCCTCAAACTTGGCACAAATGTTTATTTTGGCACACAGATGAATATTCTGGATTTTGGAAGCCAAAAGTCAAGATTATCAGGCCTCATGTTCATCTTTTTTTTTTAATGTGATAACTTTATTATAACTGAAAGGCATTTCCTTCAGTCTTATCACTAATGTCCCCAGGAACTCAAAAGTGAACTTACTAGATTTTGTAGGTCATTAGACAGAGTGCAAGGTCATTCGGCATTACGTTCACCTCTCACTTGTAAACACTACACCTAAAGTATGCTTTGAAGGATTTTCAAATTTTACACATTTATTCTTTAAACTTTGCCTAGCTGTCCATTCTTATTCTATTATGAGTTTATTCAATTTTGGAGGTCAACATGTTTGGTTGAGTTCAGTGGGTCTCATGTTCATCCCCTTCATGTTCACATGTCAACAAAGCTATGAACAATCTTATAAAACTTTGTATTTATTTCCACTCCGGAAGATGGATGTATTAATTAGCTATTGGTGATCATTGGTGGGTGGCACGGTGGAACAGCAGGTGGTGCATGTGACACACAGAAAGAAGGTTGCTGGTTCGATCCCCTTGTCACTTTGGGCCTTTCTGTTTGGTGTTAGTATGTTCTCCCTGTTCTTGTGTTGGTTCTCTCCGTGCACTCTGACTTCCTCCGAGCAGAACAAAAGCAAATGCTAATTAGGTTGATTGGTGGCTCTAAATTGCCCATAGGTATGAGTGTGAGTGGGAATGCTTGTCTTCCTCTCTATGTGGCCCTGCGATTGCCTGCCCACCAGCCTCTTGCCCAATGTCAGCTGGGATAGGCTCCAGCCCCTGCGACCCAGTAAAAATAAGAAGTATAGGTAATGGATATCCATGGGTGATCACTGGTCAGAATTCAGGGTTATTGTGCCTCATGTTCATCCCTCGCTTGTAAGCTAAAGAATCTCAAGAACTCTTTTGGAGGTTCCTCAAACTCTGCCCAAATGTCCACCCTGACTTAAGGTGGAATTGGTTACATTTTGATGAAAATGATCAGTCATTTGGTCTCATGTTTTATCCTTTTGTTTTGCACAATATCTAAAGAACACTTTGAGGTATGCATTTGTTTAATCTGATCAATGAGAAACATTTTTTAGGTCGAAGATCATGGTCCTTTAGCTTCATGTTCATCCCTTGCTTGTGAATGGGATGCCTCAGTAATGCTTGAAGGGTACGTTTCTTTGATCTTTGGATCACAGAGGTCAAAGGTAAGGTCCTCAGGCCTCATATTGGACCACACAACATAATTTCTTGAGGGTGCTTTAAGGGATTGATTTCAAACCATGTCCAAAAGTCCTCTCCTACTCAAGGATAAGCTTAGGGGTACAGAGTTGAGGTAGCTGTAACTTGAAACTTTAACTTAAAACATGCATCAAAACCTGTAAATAAATTTGGACCAATCGCACTTTCACAAAAACCAGCCCATCTGTCTTTCTAAGGCACCGTTCTACTCTCATGTCCAGCAATTGTACCCCCGTTGGAGTCAAATAACCACCAGACAGTGTCCCGGTTCTTTCTCAAAACATTGTTGGATCCACTTCTGCTGATATGAGACCCTCTTAGCTCCACTCAGAGAGCCAGCTGAAACTGCTTCAGGCCCCCGTAGCTCCCAGAGTCCAAATGGCATCAGTGTCGTTTTGTGCCCAGAAAATACCGTCGGCTGCCTCCTCCATATGGTGACATCTGCATGATGGGACCAAGACGCCATGTCCCAACCCCTTCCCAAAAAATCACTCCTGTAGTTGGCTTTGATGGATGAGAGCTGCAGCCTCTGCACTTTTCTCCCCTCCAGATGCCCAGCCGCCGCCACCGCCGCAGCACACTCCCACGTGCACCCCCCCTCAGACGGAGCGGGCCGCGGCATCCAGCTGCAGGTCTGTTATCTTGGCGGTGCCATGTGCAAGCGTAGCTATCAAATCAAGCAACGAGCACGAGCTGGCTAAGCAATTAAACTCCAGAGCCCCGTCCTCACTCGACAGTTTTAACATCTGGCATCCTTGTTCTTGTGTGTGTGTGTGTGTGTGTGTGTGTGTGTGTGTGTGTGTGTGTGTGTTTGAGTGTGAAAGCCAGCTCATCTGCTGCTATAATAAGCCACAAAACATGGTGCACAATTGAATCCATTACAAGAACACAATGACTCTTCTTTAGCGGCTGCTTCTCTCAAGTGACTTTCGCTCTTGTTGTGATTCTTCTCTCGACTGGTTTTCTAAAATCCCTCCCTTATTCAGCACTCTATAAAGGTTTTCACGTTAATAATTCAAGCACCTTCTGCACCGCCTCCATTGTCCGCAGACGGTTTGTGTGTGTGGTCATGGCTTATCGGGGTGGAGGTGAGGTGAACTGTGTGTGAAGTTTGATCACTCCGAATCAGCTCTGACAGCGTAACGGTGGAGGACAGCTCCACTCCAAGCTGTCCAAGGTCTGAACATCAACTTTAGCTGTTATCGTCTAACCAAACACTGCCACTCTCTCTTTTTTTCTTTCTCCCCCTGCACCCTCCACCTCCTCTTCCTCCTCCACCACCCCCACCTCCTGCCCTATGACTCATCACTGGTTCATTCAATGAGGCTAAATGGCTGTTCTAGCAGAAGCAGTCAATATGCTCAACTCTGCTCACTGTCTCTTCCTCTGACTCTTTTGTATCCTCTGTGCACTCTGTTTTCTTATTACGTGAGTCCTCTTCTTTGTACAACTGTACTCTGTACAAACAAGTATTTAGACAGCTTAATGCACTTTAAGTTGAGACAAAGCCGTTCATAATTTGGGAGAAAAAAGACTTGCTAATTCGTCTCAAACTATGTGACAGTATGTTTTAATTAAGTCACAGTTATTAATAAAATGTCACTCATCTTGTCACAGCATAATGATTTAATTATATCCTGTTTTCAGACAGACTAATGAAGATACTTAATCAGAATGTAAGGAAAACACTGGTTTAACTTTTCATACATCAGGATATTTTGACTGTTAGCGCTTTAAGTTGTATCAAATTTGTAAACACATGTATGGAGAATGTAGTCAGCTTCTTAATGAGGACTAACCTTTGCCAAGGCCTCCCCAACATCATCAGTCAAATGTGGGAAAACTGCCCTATCTCACACTGTCAAATTCTGAAAATTCCTGGATCCATATCTGGATTCAAGTCCCCACCAAAGTCGAATAATTTTTGATCATTTGCAGCTCACCCTCTCCTACCCTGCCTCTTTCTGAGTCCTTCCATTTTCTCCCCACTATTGTTAAAGTCCAAAAAGCCCCAGAAAATATTTAAAATAAAAGTTAGAAATCAAACCAACATTACATTTATTTCTATGTGTATCGTGTCAAAGATAAATTCTGGTATAATAACAACCTTACTTTGAGATAAGTGTTATTTCACTTTAGTTTTTGTCATGTAATGGGTGAATTTTTACTCGGTAACTAAACACTAGGGATGCGCGATATTGGCTGATATTTCCAAACTTATCATTACCAATACCAATACAGATATCAGTATGTATTTGGCAAGAGTACAAGGTTTCTCCTTTACTAAAACTGACATCTTCCTGTCATTGTGACAGCGTATTTGTATAAGAAATTGATGTGGACCAAGGAAAACAGCATTTCATTCTCTAATAACAGACACCGTTGTTTAAAAAAATTAAACTTTCATCAATAATAGGGTGAAACATTGCGCTACATTCATACATTCTGTGGTTATCACCACCAATATATGTGATTTATATGGCCAGAATATCAGTTGTAAATATCAGCAGAAATTTTGATATATGCCAGTACCAATATCTGACTATTTACGCTAATATCTGCCGTTACTGATATTGTACCGATAATGTTTTGCATCCCTACTTAAGACCAAATTGTTGGTTAATTTATATGAGGAATAGCATACCTGTACAACACTATGTAGTGCTTTAAGTAAGGTTAAAAAGTGGTGGAAAGTTCTCAGTAAATTTAAGGAAGCACTCCAGAAACTTTCCACGGGAAGTCGATCTGGAAAATATTGGAAATTTTCCAAATTTGGAAATTTTCATGGGAAGTATAGGAATTGATGGGAATTGACTGGAAATTTGGGATAAGTAAAATTAACTATTTCATATTCAAGCATAAACACAAACATTTTCTTCTGTCACAGTCAGACAACCATGCAAAATGAGGCAATAAAAAACATTACGTTTCAACAAATGTATTAGTAAGAAGAACTCTATCAATCTTTAGTTATTTCAGCTTCATTTTATTTAGTCCACAGGCTCAAATGTGTGGCTTCAATAGTCCAGGGTTCCAGAATCATCTGTGCTTGTGATGAAGATATTCTCAAGTACGCTTGCATTAAATCTGGTAGTTTTAGTCAAGATTATGCTGAAATATGTTTTCCAAAACTATGTTTAAAATCCCTGTAAAGGACAAACCTTCAGTTTAGTAAATTACAGGTTTATTCCTGTAAATGTCTGATAATTCCCAAGGAAAGTTTCCAACTCTGAACATTAATTTTAAAACTAAGAAGGAGTTTTTTGCAGTTGATATAGTTTTCATTTTAAAGACAATGGAAGAAAACATTGTTTCCATACGTAAAGCATGAGCTTCAGTGTGTCTTGTCAACTCAGTATTCTTTTCCATTATATTTTATTCTGTCTTAGATTTATCTCTGTGTTGCATTCATAGTTTTATTTTATTCTTGGTATATTTCTTTTTCTTATTTTGTGTTACCTCCTGTGTACAAGATTCTTG
The DNA here is from genome assembly GCA_037902135.1 of Cetoscarus ocellatus. Lineage (NCBI taxonomy): Eukaryota > Metazoa > Chordata > Actinopteri > Labriformes > Labridae > Cetoscarus > Cetoscarus ocellatus. The sequence goes on along the minus strand of JBAMNC010001761.1, from coordinate 50,398 downwards.
GGCTTGTGTATTGTTAAGTTACAGCACCGTTGTGGCTTTGTGTCCATGTCAAACAAATAAATAATGGAATAAATAAAAACAAGCGATTTTTATTCTTTCGAACATTGCTTGGCCTTTTTTATTTTTTGAAGCAGAACTCATTTTTTCAATAAAAAAACTCTTGATAAAACTTCCAATCATACTGCCATATTACCTGACACACAGCTCTAATTTTCAACATCAAACCATGTGAAACTTCTGGCCATCATCTCGTCGCTCCCTTAAGGCGTCCCATGAATACTACTTATTATAATTTGCAGCTGCACAGTGGCTAGATGTTAGCCCAAGGCTAGTAGGCATGAGAGGGTATGAGAGCCTCTTATCTTCATTGGCTCTTTTGGTGTGAGGCGTAGCATGAAGCTGGAAGTGATGCCCTGCATACGCCGAATAAAGCACTGACCCTAAACGACGGGACAGCAGTAATGTGGCGTTGTGACGGCCGTATGCTTCCCTCACATGTTTGGGCATTCCCCCGTCCACTTCAGTGACACCGACGCTCTGTCTGGGTTTTTTTCTTTTTTTTTCAGTCCTGTTGATCTTCACAGAACTCTGAGTGCTGTATGTCTGGTTTTATGTCTTAGAAAAGTTGTGAATTACCATGTTAGCACTTTAAAGGGGGCAGAGCGTGTTGAAAGGAAGCATTGATTCACCTTAATCCCTTAAAATCCTGACTGTGACGCACTGATGTGATATGCTAATGACTCCCCTTTTTTCTGCCCTAGGTGACAGAGTACCTGAACAGTCAAGAATCTGCCAAGAGTGCCCGGGTAAGTCACTTCACTCTTGTCTTTTTGTCTTTTCATCAGCGTCTTCTATAACCGAGCTTTGTCTGCCTCTCACTGAGAATCTAATATCGCAGAAACAAGAATACATTACAACGCTAATTACTTTCTACACGGAACAACAGGGACAAAGTGCCTCTGCTCTTTACTGCTTTTTGCTCTCTCGCTCTCTGAAGAAGCGACACATCACATTGGCAGCCGCTATTGTCCCGTATGGATTGCTGCCCACAGTCTGTGCAGGTCCATACTGTGAAAATGGGGGGCAGGGAAGTGTGCAGAATCGTACAGCGGGGATAGAAAGGGAGAGAGGGGAAAGATGATAAAGGAAGCACATAACATAGAAGGTTGCTCCCTTGTGGTGAATGAGTCAGAGAGCATTAAGTATGCTGCTACATGAAGACAATAACATCAGGAAATTAAAATAAGCATGCAAGGGGATCTGCATTTTGTTTCAAAATACATCATGTATTTTGGTACAAATTGCAATAAAAACCACAAAAAAACAACTTATATTGATCTTATTAACAAGCATTGACTATGGAGGAAGCATCCTGTTCCAAAGATCTGTTATAAAACACACTGATATTCCTTCATGAGCTGAATTATTGGTTGTCTATCACTATTTGTGAGCACCAATATTCACTAGATCACTAAAAGTGTCGATAGATTTAGCCCTCAATGGTGCTCTAATTACTCCTTTGCTATAAAGTACATACAACAGATGTTAAGGGAACTTGTTCAGCCATATTAAGAAAAAAATGCAAAACATCACAGAGTTAAGGGACATTACTGTACATAATACAGGCTGGAATGGTGCTAACACCACTTTATGACTTACAAATGACAACAACACCATGAACCATATCAAGTGTTCCCAAAGTCTTCAGCCCAGGACCCTTAAATAACAGTTTTAGAAACAAGGGACTCCTGTTGCCCTTGGAGTTGGTTAAAATATGTAAGAATGAAGCTATGAAAGTACAAGAACAGAGTTATTTCATGAAATTAAGTTGTATTTCGACAATAATGAAGTGTTTTATAGCAGAAGCTAAAATATTTTCATGGTAAAGCCGTACAAATATGAGAATAAAGTTAAGATTTATTAAAAATAATAAGAGTTGATAGATCGTAAGAGGTAGACATAAGATTGAGAATAAAGTTATGTGGTGAGAGTAATGGTGGAACATGAAAATCAAGTTGGGATTTTGGAAGTATTAAGTGATAAAATCGCAAAGACATAGTCGTCAAATTGGGAAAAGGAAGTTGTTTGTCAAAGAACTTGTAATAGAGTTTGAGCGAATGGGCTGTTAAGATTGATTGATTGATAAATATATTTTAAAATATAACAAAGGCATAGAAAAGTACAGACAGGAAAAAGAAGAAGGGAAAATTAGCGCTTGGATAAATGTTACATGTCTAAAAAGGAGTGAGAAGAAGTCAAAACTTAATTAAGCCAACTCCCACTCCATCAGTTAATAACCTGTTATTTAGAAGAATGCTTTGTACAACAATGTGATCCTATACTTCAAGTCTTTTTTTATACACTACTTTATGGTAGACCTGTGCTGAAAATATCAATACGGCAAAATATCGTCACGCACTCCTTGGGGATACGTGTGTCAATAGGGATTCTACAGAATCGATACGGCCTCAATGTTTGACAGTTGTTGTCAATACACTTTGGGTGATGTTAACAATGGCACAGTTCAAAGTAGAAGCCAAGCTACATGATGAAGCACATGCTCCAGATTTGAACTTTGGTCTACCATCTTTGAGGACCTGAATTTAAGTTTCTTAAGTTTTAGAATCATTTAAAACTCGTCTTTGTTCTTTTTCTTCTTGTAATAAAAGACAAAACTTGTCGGGAATTCTGTTTAAAGTGTAGTCAATGTTCACAATTTACGTGTATTGGGATACATATTGTGTCGTGGCCTCAATATCGGGATATGTATCGTATCGTGAGGTTGCTGGAAATACCCAGCACTACTTTATAGTAGCACATTTATTATCAAATGCCTGAGGTATTAATTTAAGTTAAAAAGAAATCACTTTTTTGGAAGGACTGGCCCCAGTGCATGGATTATCGTCAATATTCTGACACCCATTCCAATATAAACAAGATGAAAACAGCTCACTGGCAACTGTTTATACCCATTTCTTTGATGTCCAGAATCGCAAATTCAAGCTGTTATTTAAGAAACACTGTCCTAGACAAAGATGAGAGCTACAAAATTGTACAACATAATCTGCAAATCATCGCTTTTTTCAAAGTGGGAACCTGAAGCTACACAATCTGAAGTTTCTCTGTGGAGCTGTTCATTCTTTTTGGTGATTTAATGTAAAAACAAAAGCTCTTCCTAAATGTTCTTCAGCTCTTCACTTGATGTTGCTCCAAAGTGCCAGAGTCCTGTTTGCAAAGGCCAGCTTACTTTTGGTTTTATCTCCAGACTTTGACAAGAAATGTGTTTGAACATATTCAGTTTGCCTTTCCCAAGAAATCCCTGGAGCCTGTGGAGCTGCTTAGGTCCTATTTTGTTTTCCCTCATGTAAATGTCAAGTGTGATGGCTGAAAACTCCTGGAGGAAGCACTCCCTGCGCTGCTCTTTTAGTTCCCAGGTAGTTTGACAGCGTGTTCTGACAATGAAGCAGTCAGACTCCATCACAGTTTATATTCGTGCTGTGTTTTCAGGGTGTCAGCAGAGTGAGAGACGACAATACATTCAAATGTCTTCATTCACTCATTCATACTAATAACTAGTGCTAATTAGCGCCGTCGCTAATTAGCTATGAATCACAGCATTAACAGCTGAGCACACACGCTTCTAAGAGCCAAAAAAGAAGCACTCCACACACACACACACACATTAAACCCTCCTGAGACAGCACAGTTTCTATCACATTTAAATAACCAATACGCTTTCTGAAGCCGCTCCAAACTACACACACACTCTGCCAAATGCATGCCGATAAAGGCGGCATTTAGCAAGGGAACGCATGTGATGGTTTATGAGGCGACGCGGGAATGTGAACGTAATGGAATAGGAGAAGTAATAGACTGGGTGGTATCTGAGGCGCTCGGGGCCTCCAGCTTGGATGGGCGAGCACAAAGAGTTGGATTAAATGGTGATGATGAGGAGGATGATGCAGCCGCCTTCACACAAGGTTGTGAAAGCGCTGATCTCTCTCTCTACTGCACCCTTTGGACACTGCTGGGCTGGGTGGAATATCAAGTATTTTCAGCGTATTTATGTGTATATACATATTAGGGTTGGGTATTTCCAGCAACTGCCGAGTACGATACGAATCCCAACACTGAGGCCACGACATGATGGGTATCTCAATTCACATAAATTGTGAACATTGACTACACTTTTAACAGAAGGTTTGTTTTTTATTACAAGAAGAAAAAGAACAAAGATGAGTTTTAAATGATTCTACAACTTAAGAAACTTAAATTCACGTCCTTAAAGATTTTAGACCTAAGTTCAAATCTGGGGCATGTGCTTCATCATGTAGCTTGGCTTCTACGTTGAATTGTGACGTTGTTAACATTACCTAAAGAGTACTGACGACAACTGTCAAACATTGAGGCCGTATTGATTCTGTAGAATCCGTATCGATGCACGTATCCCAGAGGAGTGCGTGACGATATTCTGCTGTATCGGTATTTTGAGCACAGGCCTAATATATATTAGACAGAAGTGTATCAGTACAGCTTATATTGACTTTAAAGGATAAGCTCGTTTTTTTGACACCAGGACCTTATTTTTAGGATTAAATACGCTCGTAGACTCACCCAGACAATTTTGGCGGAGCTCGGAGCCGTTTTCGAGCAATTTAGATATATCCGACGGCGTTTTAATCTCATGCCGTAGTAGCAGACGGGGCCAGAAATCGTATTTTGGGGGGCACCAATAGGTGTTTCCTCTGGTCTCAAGTCCCACTCTGAGCAGCAAAGGCACTCCTCCTCTGTTGTGTTTGCCGTGCAATGTCCACAACATCACCACCAGTTAGCCCCCATTCGTGGACGTGCAGTGGTTGCTTGTTCTCTGGCCAGCTGTTCGGCTCTTTCCCTCTGCATCCTCCTTTCAAATAGCTCCTCGTTGGTATATTCTGGCTCAAAATGATACGGGCATCCATTATACTCAAAGTCATCGTCAGAGACTTCTACATCGGATAAATATTCCGCCATGTTGCACAAAAGTAGCCGTGTAGCCATGTAGCCTAGCAACAACAGCGGCTCTACTCATGTATGACGTCACCAAAAGTTACCCATCCTTGTAAAGCCCCGGATGACCATAACAACAAAGTTGAGCTGACATGGTGATAACACTGGCCATTCATTTATAAAATGTAGCTGAAATGAGTGAGTTTGGCAGCAGATAATGTCTAATTTAGGGGCTTCGATTTCTGGCCCCGTCTGCTACTACGGCATGAGGAAAAATGCCATCGGATGGATCTAAATTGCTCGAAAACGGCTCCGAGCTCCGCCAAAATTGTCTGGGTGAGTCTACGAGCGTATTTAATCCTAAAAATAAGGTCCAGGTGTCAAAAAACCGAACTTATCCTTTAAGGTGGTTTGGAAACAAGTTGGAATTCAGCATAGTTCATTACATACTGTATATATATCAAAACAATAGCTGATTCCCGTTTCGTTACGAAAAAACACATTGCGCTTCCCTTTAAAAGGTAGTCCTGGCTCGCTTCGAACCAACCAGCACAATCATAAAGATGAGTTAACTCATCACAGGACTAATTCACAAAAGTTTATTACTTCCCAGAATTCAGTTCAGCCCATTCAAGCAAGAGTTTATCCTTTTTAAAGCTGCTCTCTGCTTTTCCGTAGACGCTTCTGCAGGTGTTACATTGTAGTAAGTTCCCATGCTATCTGGTGCCCTTTATTTAATGCTGTAGACACCGGCAAGCGTTAAAAACCTTCTTCTTCATGCTCTGATTTTCCTTACACTTACATCGTTGGCATGTCCCAAATATGCTAATCTGGTTAATCTGACAGGACATTAAACCTTTGATATTAATCGAGAATCGTTTTGTGGGTACCTCAGCCTACTCACGCACTTTCTGTTGTGCCCCTCTCAAGATTTATATTCATTCATGCACCCCAACAGCCACCCATTAAGTAACTAAAAAAAGCAACTCAGATTTCTAAATAAAACCCCCAGTTCTAATGAAGTTGGGACATTGTGTAAAATCTAAATAAAAACAGATTACGATGATTTGCAAATGCTTTCCAACATATATTCAGTTGTATACATGATAAAGACAAGATATTTAATCTTCAAACTGGTCGTGATTTTTTTTTTATTGTGGTATATATTACGATGTATTTTCCCCCAGAAATAAGAGAAAGCAGAACTTTATTAGACAAATGTATTAATTTATATAAAATATTAATTTTCGATTAAACTGTTTCATATTAGATACATGGAAGGATGATAGAGACTTAGTTTATTCTGTTTCTGAGCGATGGAGATCCTATAATTTTTTTTTTTTTTTTTTGCCACTTACTCACACTTTGAATTTAGTCAATCAAAATGTGAGAAAATGATAAATCTAACTGCTCAAATGAATTTAGAGTGATCGGGGAGCATACACCAGCCCCCCCTTTTTTGCTTGCCTCGTCAACACATTAAAGGAAAGCTGTGGTGCTAGCTTTAAGTTTCTTTTAGCATTTTCAATAATAAAGCATTTCTTTGCCTTCCTTGGGTATGCTTTAATAACTCTAATAGATGAAATATTGGTGTAAGAAGTGGCCCTGTCATCCTTGCATTTTTGCACTTGTGTCCCTTGGTACAAAGTTTCTGGGACAACCCTGGTCCATAATACCAAAGAATTATGGAAAATCTCTGCACTTCAGAAGCAAGACCAAAAACAAGCACTGAATGCCCGTGACCTTTGATCCTTCAAGTGGCACTGCATCGAGAAACGACTTAATTCTGTACAGGATACTACCCCAGGAACACCTCGTAAAATGACTGTCCATTATTATAGTTTGTTGTTACACCTACAAGTACAAGTTAAAACTCCACTAGCACCTCTACCTAATATTCCCTGTTCTGCACCAAACAGCAAAATTGACCCCAGGAACATTCTTCCACTGAAATTTTAATGATTATGCAACATTGGTCAACCTCAGCTGCTATACGTTAATGTGTGAATGCAGCATTACAGAAAAAACACCACACAGCTTGAACATGTTGAAAAAACAATTTCGGTCCATATTGCCCAGCTCCAGCTTGTTTGCTTCCATCATTCCTTGCCCGCCTTTTCGCTCTTGCCACTTAACATGTTATGTGCTGCAGAGTTTAGTGAAGCCCCATTCAAAGCAACGGGAAACACAACTGCATTTCATGGTTATTTGTTTCATCATGGTCAACATAATGTCTCTATCTCCCCTTCAGCTTAACATTTGGCGCTACGGAGATTTCCGTGCCGATGATGCCGATGAGTTTGGTTACAGTCGTTAAAAGAGAGAAAAAAGAGAAAATGGAAAAAAAAGGCAAAGCCGACCATCCAACCAACCAACCAACCAACCTACCAACCAACACCATTCCAAAGACCGACGCGGACAGCGAGTGATGCACATGACAGAAGACAAAAGAAAAAACGTAACGACAAGCATTGACTCACTCTTCCTTTTTAATCATTTCATCCCCGCAGTACTGCTTCTTTTCCTCTCAAACCTTCTCTTTCCTCCAGCTAGCCCCCCCGTAGCTCCACATAGATCATGCTAGCAAATACTAAAAATGAAAATACTCATGCAAGAATCATGTCCCATTAGTCATTAATTTACCTTTGAGCTTCTTCCAGCTCAAGCCTGCACTATTGCCAATCTGTGTTATTTGCCATGTTACCATTTCAGCAGACTTCCTGTGTGAATGATGTAATTATGATACCTGCGTGTGTACCCGTTTCAGCCAATCATGTCCTTTGCTCTCTGATGCTCTTACCCAATCCCTGCTCTCCTCTGTACAGGAAGGGACCGAGTGTTTCGAGGGAGACGCTTGATTTTTTGCAAACAAATGCTTCCTAATAAACTTAATGTAAATGTGAGGATATGTTGAAAAGTGTAAATGGATTTATTTTAGAAAAATACTGTAGGTGGAGCCGCACAGATTTAAAAAAATTTAAAAAAGGACGAGTTTATTTTTGTCTTCGATGTATATCTGTGTGATTATGACATTTGCAGATGTTTTTGTGGGGAGTGTTTTGTCGTTTATTCACTATGTCACACTTTTATGACCAGTAAAAAAAAATGGACGCCGTTACGTGGCATTTTATCATCTCTCTCTTTCTCTCCTTCTGTAAAGTTTACATCCTATAATGGTTATGATCCAGTCTTGGGCAGTCTCTTCTCTTTCTGTCTCTGTATGCCATGGCAGGAACAGTGTTTGAATTTGTTTCCACTTAATGGACCTTTGCATTCTATTAAAATCTGCTTAATAAATATAAGCAAACTAAACATGTTTGGTGGTCTTTTTTCCTTGTGGGATGTTGAATTTTGATCAACATGAACTGACTGTCTTGACTTGACCAACTAACTACCCTAATTTTTCAAGCATAACACGCACTTGATTATAACACGCACCCCATATTTTCAAGATTTTTGCCTGGAAAAACACCGTACTCGAATATAACACACACACACAAATTTTGCCCAAGCCTTACTCTCTCAGACAACTCAAAAATTACCTGTATCTGAAGCCCCACTATGTAAGATTCAGGTTTGTCTGCTCTCGAGGGGCCTCTCTGGTCGTTGGATGTAATTGCACTGTCGTAACACAGCTCCTCACAGCAACGTGCATTTGTTGACATACAGAGCCGGGAGAAGCGAGTCGACAGGACGTCCGAAGACATAGAAGAAATAGTGAAATAGTGAATGACCAAGCGTCACTGCGCCATGAATATATCCAGCAATCTGAGAAACTCGTCGGCAAATAACCGCTGGTAGCATTTAGTGACAAAACAACATCCGCCAGGTTACACAAAGCATGCAATGCTACGGAGCACCCACCGACTGAAACCAAGTGTTGAACGGGGGAAACCCCGACGAAAACATAACTTACCTCTCCAGCAGTAACTTTGCAAGCTCGGCGTCTGTCTTGCAACCGACGCTCTCGCCACCAAGCAAAGTGGGCTCTGGTGTTAATTCTAGTTTTGTTCCTTGCGTTGTCCGATAGTCTCTTTTTGGCCCTTGAATCTGGAGAAAGAGTGCTCCTCACAAGCTTTGCGGATGCCATGGCTGCTACTACTACATGCAAAACACCGGCTTCTTTAGCTGGAAGCCAAGTCTCGGGTAGTGCCGTAAAGCAGTTTGCACTTTTCGCAGCATCTTGCGATATGTGTCCCCGCCACGGGAGCAAAAGTTTCATAGCCCCTAAACAGAGCAGGGAAGCGCTGTGGGGGGAAGGTGGCGGGGGCATTCTCTCTGTTACAGCGCCGAGCTCCACTGAACAGACTTTGGAGAGAATATTTGAAGGCTCAAAAGATCTGCAGTGCTGCTGTAAAGTTTTAATCAATGAAATTTCAGTATTTTCACAACAAATACACGATTTTCTTTCTCTCAAACGGACGCGGAAACACCTTTCGCCTCACGCATGCGCAACTACTCGATTTCTGCCTGAGCATGCTCAGTTTTGGTGTATCGACCTATCAGAGCGCAGCTATTAACATACTGATTTCTTCGACCAATTTCGCGTCCCCTTGCTCACAAGATGGCAGCGCTGTGTTTGCCAGCGAGTGGTAACACTTGAGAATCAAACGATGATTACACAAAGTTAAACTAATTAAGACCCAAAATATTTGATCAGAACAGTTTAACTGTCAGTTTAATAAGAATTAAGCAAGTTTGGCGGGCATGTTTCACAGAGAAAGAGAATATTTCTGCTTTTTGTGTCAGATGCGTTGCAATCACAATGTTGGTGAGACGAAATATTTTATTTTGCTTGTACTCGTGTATAATATGCACCTGAAAAATTAGAGCTCATTTAAAATCAAGAAAGTGTGTGTTAAAATCAAGAAATTACAATATGCGCTACTTTGAAGTGTGGTTGTTTGAGGCCCGTGGCATTAACCCGAACATGAGCCACAGTGGCACAGCTCAGCTCTGCATCTGTGCAGAAATAGTTGGCACAGAAGCTAGACCTCAACATCATTGCTGACGTGCCACCGGCTCAGTGCAGTTAAAAGAATTTAGGTTGGGACATCCACCACGACTTACTTTTCAGCTTGCTACGTGGCATTAGAGCTGGGAGTGTCGATATTGAGTACTGAAGTATCAACACTTTCAAGTAGTCTTGGTATCTAATACTACCGTAAAATGTACGAGGACCCTAACAAAATTGTATTCCTTTAAATGAAAAATATAGTTTTTCACTAATATGCTGATTTTCCAGAGTATTTTTTCAATTCGAACCATATTAACCTTTGGGTGTGAAGGTCCGACTTATTTGCTGCCGTAGAATCAAACAACAGTCTGAAAATAAAGTGATTTCTGTTGTTTTCTGCCCATTTCACAAACTTGTAACTGTTGAATTTACATGAGATGATGTAATTCATTTCCCAGAGGCTTGTTTTGAGGAGTGCATGTCTGAAGAATGTTTGTGTGATGTTGTTGCCAAGAAGCAAAAATAAAACATGAAGCACAGATGGGAACAAAAACAAAGATCATGTTTACGAGAGCTTCAAACTGAAACTCTGATGACTTGACACACAAAGAAGAAACACATTTGTTCTAAAGTAGACACTTAATTTAGGATATGTCTGCGTAAACACAACATATGTGCTTATTTACTGTGGCTGGTTTTTTGATGATGTACAGTAACAGTCTCTGTTTGCCAGAACAGTTTGTGTTATAGCAAAACATATTTAGTGATTTACTTTTTAAAAGCCTTGCGTTTAAATCAGCTGAAGCACTTTGTTTTCTGGGTCGCACTCTTTAATGGTCTCTGCATACATATACAACATGGCACAGTAAAGAACAGGCTGTAATGAAGTGCTCATAAACATTTAATATGGCCTGCCATATAAATAAAAGCCCCATCCCACATCTTTGCCAAATCTTACATAAAACACACCACCGCCTCTGTGTTTAATCACTGTAATGGTTTAAAGCAGACTTCCCAAAACTGTATGCACTACTTTAGGGCTGGGAAATACATGACATTTTAAGGAATCATTTGTGACAGGATGTGATGATGTTTGGATAAGTATAGTTTATATAGACTGAAATAAAAACATTAAGCTTAATGTTCAGTAATACCCCTTTCAGACTGGCCAAAAATTCCGTGTAAATCCTCCAACAAACGGCTCCTGTCCGCAGTTTGAAAGGGTCTACTCGGCATTTCGACCCGGGTCGACTTACCCTGCAAGCCACATGGGTTTTTATAGGCTCGTCTCCGACCGGCTTCAGTATGAACATTACACCCGGGTCAAGCTGCTAAGTTACGGATGTCGTCGGCGTTACGTGCTCACAGCATAACATCGCGCCTGTCCCCTCTGTCTGTAACTTACTTGACTCTTTGCCATCTCAGCAACAAATTCCATCCACCTTTGTATCATCTGCGCCGAGTTTGTGCATTTTTAAAGAGGGACAGAAGTACAAAGTACAGAAAACCGTGTCCATGGCGTCCATGCTCTTTTCCATTGTTTACGTGGTCGTGTTTTGTCGCGCCGATGACGTCATCAACGTGATGACATCAGCTTGATGCGCCAGAGGAAAGAAAACAGCCACGCAGCTCGTCTGCTGCTGAGTAGACCCGGGTCTGCTGGCAGTGGTAAAGGAGTCCCTGGCGGGTTAACCAGCTTTGAAAAAACCAGCATTGAAAAAACCAGCATTGAAAAAACCAGCGTTGACCCGCGGATTTTAGTGCGAAAGCGGTATAAGAAGATAGTTTGTTTGGAGTTGATGACTCATAGCAAGGAGGTTGCTGGTTAGACTCCCTGTGTTTGCCAGGGCCTTTAGTGAGAATAACAAATTTGAAACCCAGCCTCAAATTAAAAGTATAATAAAACAAAATGTGCTTCGATGCAGCAGGGGGCATATGATCAGGTCTATAAAACTAAATACATAAAACTGCCCATTTCCATTAATTGTTTTATCCTTACGAAGTGTAAGGGGAAGGATTCTCCAGTGTTACAGAATGGAAACATACAGGAAGTGATGTTTTGGCAAAGACTGTGCTGTTTTTTTCAGTGATAAAGGTAAAGACTTTGTGTCAGGGCCTTAAGTTCCTAAAACTTATAGTTCACATTATTTTTTACTCTTTTTTTATTTTTCACAATATTTAAACGTGTAATTTTGCTGATAATTAAAAAGCCTGTGCCACAGCACCACACAGAGGTCAGTGCTAGCTTAAACTCATTTTGCAACAACTTACTGTTACTTCTTCAAAAGAAAACACGTGTATTAAAAGCATACAGATGTTTATTGTTTTTTTTGCCATGCAGAAAGAAAACAGACATTGTTTCCCAGTCGTACACTTCATATACTCTAGCATAAAGGATTATTTTGTTCTGTGCAGAATAAATGACAAAATGTTGCAGAAGTTTTAAGTTTCATTATAATTAAACTCACCTTGAGTAAATCTAAAATAAGAGAAAGAAGCTTCATTTCCGCTGGAGACGTGCGGCAGATGTTTTAAACCTCAGTGGAGGTCTGCTCTTTCAAAATTTGTTGATTGACAGCTGGGTGTGAGAGCGATCCTCAGCGTCTCAAAAACTGCAAACGTTCACCCACCACACTCTGGATCCACTGCCTGACAATTAAATATAACACCAATGTCTCGTTAAACAACATCTTAGACACAATTTACAATTTAAATACACAAATCAAATCAGCACATTGTGGTCCAGATGGACAAACATCAGCTCCTCATTACAGCACAGTTAAGAAGCTTCAAATATCGTCTCTGACGACAGTCCAGTGAAAACTGCACTGAAATCTCATCCTCCAGTCAGAGGCAGAAGTACTTTTCAGAGCAGTTTCATCATTGAGGACATTTTTCTTCGCCCCTGAAGAGATGAAGTCTGTGTCCATGCTTAATTGACAGACTGAGCTCCAGCAGAGGGAATACAGAGATAAGAATTTGCACTTCAAACTAGCTTAAAGCTGAAGGCAGTCAGTGTCTTACTTACAGCTGTTTGAAGCAGTTTGCAGTAGGAGTGAATAACGTGGTTCACAGAAGTTCACTTTAAAATCATTAACACCACGACCCACTGACCTCTAAGGAAAACAGCCTGATGAACAAGTATTTGTCAAGAAGTGATGCTTACTGGATGGAGAGAGGACATGATTTGTGTAAAAAATATTTCTGTTTCAGCTTCTTGAAATGACAAATTACAGATATAGAAACAGACCCAGGCTAACGTCATTTTGTTGATCCAAGTGGGATTTTTTGGTAATTTTACAGTAATTATTTGGAATTTGGAGAACATGATAAATAATTATTGGAGATTTTCTTGAGATTGTTGAAGATTTTCTGACATTTCTTTTGTGAGGAACCTTCTGATATTTATTCTAATAGAAAATGTGTGTGGTTCCCAGGAATTTTGGGAGCATTTGCCCTTTAATTGAGGTGAATTTCTTATATTTCTTTAACAATTGCAAGCCATTTTGAGGTACTTTTCTATAACATTTTAGATGCCCTACAAAGAAGTTTGGAGGCTTTGTTGTTCTTTATTTTTATTGTTGTTGTTTTAATTATTATTATTATTATTTTTATTAGGCTTGCACTTTAACTTGGATTGTTTTCCAGGGCTTTTCAGGACACCTCCCAAAGTCTTTATGCATCTCTTATTGTAAATTTGGGAAACTTTCAAAAGTTTCATTCGGGAATGTTTTAATAACTGACAAGGGAATTTGTGGAAAGAAGAAATTTTGTTGAAAACGTTGAAAACTCTCAGAATGTATCGTCAAAGAGATGTCTTTATTTTTAGGATTCTTCTTTTTTTTTATAGAGAGAAGACAGGAATGCACACTTTGAAAATGACTTCCTCTGTTTCATAAATCAAACAGAAGGTTTTACACAATCACTGTCAACAAAGGACAAACTACCACACTCCTGTTTCAGGCTTTTATAGCTTATTCAAACAACATATAGAAGGACATTTGAGTCCGTCTTTGGCATGCCAGTCTCATGCCAGTCCTAATCCCTGGTGCCATGCAGCCGTCAGTAGACACCAAATCAAAGATGGCCCAAGCAATTTATCAGCTGCGTTCATGTCCAATTACCAGACGCTGGGATGAGAAGTGTGCTCTAAGGGCAATTAAGAATCCTGTCTGTGCTGTCAGTTGACTCATGGACTTGTTGAGACGACGCTGTCTTACAGATCCATGTCCTCTCTCTGCCTTTTTTTGTCACAAACTATCCATCGTCTCACCGCCCTCCGTCTCATCTCTCTCCCCCTCTCTTTGCCTCATTGCTTTTCCTCTGAGCAGATGAGATAGTGACTGAGCCGACTAACTCCAGACAAAAAGAAAGGGACGGGAAAGAAAAAAGGCGATAATGGGGAGACATGTGAAGTCCTTGTGTGTGTGTGTGAGTTGTAAGCTCAGCCTTCTGGTTTCATCTCCTCTCTGTTTGTAAAGCTGTCATAGTTGAAACAACGCCCAGCAGACGCAACACACAGATTACAGAGAGCTGTTGTCAGCAAATTGTTTGCTTAGAAATGTTGATTTTTCCTGTGCTTCGCCACAGCCAAATCCAAACTGTGTCAACAACAATTAAACCATGAAATTTTGCCTTGTTGGGAGCAATTTGTGAGAAAATCAGAGGTCTTTTATTCAATTAAGCAAATGCTATTCTTCTACATGTGTTAGCAGGGCAGCAACAAGGCTGAGAAAAGAGGGGAAAAAACGATTTGGTTGGAACATAAAGCAACGGAGGAGAAAATATCTTTTTTTCATGAACTCTGGGCATGTTTCCCCTCAGAGGGGTTTGAGGAGGAAATAAAACCCAGCTTAATAATTTAGAATCCTGAGAAAAAGGAAAAACGCTTTCAGACACATGTGGGTATAGTATATGGAGTTGGAGGCAGGCTAGGTTTCAGTGGCATGGTTTGTGAGTGTCAGTGAATGCACCATCAGTCACAGGGATCAGACTGTTGTTCAATAATTCTCATTTAAAGACTTAGTTTTTAGGGCTGAAGTATCTTCATCAAAAAATGGGTAACGAAGAAGCACCAGGAGCAGCCTCGTGCAGAGATCCCCAAGCAGTGGGTCGGGACTTGTACTGGGCCGTAGAGCAGGGGTGGGCAACTGGCAGCCTGGGGGCCACATGCGGCCCTCCACCTCACTCAATGCGACCCACCAATCGTTTCCAAAAAAAAAAAAAAATCGGAAATGTGAAGACAACTTAACAACTGCTAAAGTTTTATGTGCCTTGGTACTCGCACTTTGCTTTTTTTTTACTTTGATATTTTTATTCATGTACTTTTTTTACTCGCTACTCGTATTCTTATTTTTGTTCTGACGTTTATTATTTATACTAAATGGAGCACCTGGGGCCTTTGGGTATCGTAATTTCAGTCCTCTGTATGTGTACACATATGGCAGTATTGACAATAAAGCTACCTTGAACCTTGAACTTAAATGTGGTTCATCATGAGTAACCAGCACTATATAATGCACAAATTAGGATAGGTGATCAAATATTTCTACTAACTTAGATTGCTGGTACATGCTTCGTTTTTTACAAGTCATTGAAGAACTTACTTTGCTGTGATTGTATCTCTAAATTTCTATTATGAGGCACTACAATATAGTATATACTACTAGTAAAAACATTTGGACACAATGGTAAAGGTAATATATTTGTGCTTAAAACTGGTAAACATTCAGTCTTTTATTGCATTAAAAGAAGCTTAAATTGGCTGTAGTTATATTTAAAATCCTTTAAATCATGAATTTTTAATTGTGTTTGAGTTAAATTATTGTTAATGTTGGTATAATCCTTTTCTGAAGCTTCATATTTGCTATTTTTTAATTTATTTTTATTTATTTATATATTTTTTTCCTCATTGAGAGTGCCCGACAATATGTGACAGTGCATATATTTATGTGGTCCTCTTGGTAATCAAAGTTGCCCACCCCTGCCGTAGAGAAGCGTGAATGATTAATTTAATCACTCTTTTTCTATAACTGACACTGAAGGGTGTTTCATTTTAAAAGGAAGGCCAGGTCTTCACATGTCCGCTCGTCGCCCTGTATCTGGCACCACTGTGAAGAACCAAAAAGTAAAACCAGAGATAAATTTGAGTTTGAGTGTTGTGTTTACAGCATTTTCCTCTGCACTCAGAGGTGTAGCAGTTTAATGAGGTACCATGTCAACTGGTGACCTTCAGCAGACTGGGCTCTAAATGTCGTTGTTAGTCAGCTGATAAAAACAGAGTGAGTCCTCATTATGTAATGGTCAGTTTGTTTTTGTTGGTTCCAGTTTTTGACGCAACACCCACTGTTTCCACTGCAGCTTGTCATGGCAGTCAATGCACAAAGTCACGTATATTTAAAATTACTGTACTTGAGGATTTACATGTCATTACAAATTATTTAAAAAAAAGGAGGGCTTGACAACGGGTTACTTTAAGGTGAAATGTGGGTGCTGCTAGCCTCTCAGCTCAAGGTCAGCTCAGTGTTGCCAACTCCTCAGTAAGGAAAGTAGCTACTGGCTGTTCTGAAAGTCTCTAGAAGTTGCAAGATGACGTTATAACTGGCAAATTTGCATGTAATTGTAATGAATGCTTTTGGAAAGGAAAAATGTCATGGGAGAGTCAAAAGCTGAGTAAAAAACACTATTTATGTTTAGAACTTATTTCTGTTGATTCTTGATTTGATTTTTTTTTTACCACTGAAATAGTCCATCACTCCTCAAGATAAATGGACCCACATTGCATTAATCAAATTTGTGCGTAATTGTTGTATTTTTCAATATCATAATTAATAGAAGACTACCCTCCTCCTTTATCTGGGCTTGAGACCGGCTAAAAAAAAGTTGTTTGATTTTTTGTTTTTGTTTTTTTTTTCCTTATTGTTTTCTTGAGCTTCTAAGCTCATGCTCCACTTAGGGGCCTACAACAAGTCACAGTAAAACATGAACAGTTTTAACGTTAACCTTTTTTTTTTTTTTTACAATTTCCACCTTCATGTTCAAAATGCCAGAACAGTTGCCTATTTCGCCAGAAAAAGTAGCTAGATTTGTCACTAGTAGCTTTTGACAAAAGAAGTTGCTAGATTTAGAGAGAAAGTCGCCAAGTTGGCAACACTGGGCTAGCTGGAGGTGATCAGAGGTCACGAACCTCTACCAAGGCATGTTTGAGATTGTAACTTCTGCCAAGGGGGTTAGGTTTTTGCTGGAATTAGTAGGTTGATCTGTACATCCATCTGTGATCAAGATAAATATAAAAGTTCTTAATGGACTTTGTTTAAAATTTAGGTAATGTTGATTATGGCACACGGAAGAAGTTATTTGATTGTGGTGGTGATCCAAATTTAGTTGTAGATCCAGGAATTCTTAATGATTTACTAACATTGCCGGATTGGGATGGTTTTTACATTTTTGAGGATAACTTCATTAACAATGTCTGAAATGCCTTGGTGGAGATTCGTGCATTTTTAGTTAGCTGAAAATCCTTTCCAAAATTCCTGGTTTCTCAGCCGGATTCAGATCACCAACAAAATGCAGTCACTTTTCCCTTATGCCATCACCAGCATTCCTAGAAAATTTCAACAAAACCCGTTGAGAACTTTTACTAATATAAGTGAAAATGGGGGGAAAATGCCCTATCTCGCAATGTTAATAAATCCTATATAAATTCCTGGATATTTGGATCACCACCAGAGTCCAATCACTTCTTTCTTGTACGATGACCAACTGTAGAGAGCCTTTGAGTTGTTATTGAAAATTAATGAAAGTGGCCTATTTGCAATGGTAACGAAGCCTTAAAAAAATCCTGGATCTGCATTTGTTTTCAGGTCACCACCATAAATCTGATCACATTGTCCTTGTGCCATAACCAACATCACAGCAGTTTTAATTTTAACCGCACTTTTTAATTTAGTTCTAGTCCTTTGCTGAAAATATCTTTTGGTTTTAGTCATAATTTAGTCATCTGAATTGTTCTAATTTTTGTCTAGTTTTAGTTGATGAAATTTCACCACAATTTTAGTCAATGAAATCTACTGTAAATTTAGTCAACTAAAATATGTATTTTTAAGTGTAAGGTTTTTTTTTAATGTTTCCTTGAATTTCTGAAGTCATGTTTCACACTTGGATCCTGCCACTCTGAAGTTAAGGAAGTTGTGAATGTTTGTCCCTCTTAACTCATCCAACTTTTCCACACAACCAAAATAGCTGTGATTGGATATATTCCTAACTTGTCCCTACTTTCTACGTGGTGAAATTAGGTCTGATTAGATTTAGTCTCTGTCAAACATTTTAGTCTAGTTTTTATCTGTTGACGAAAATGTCAGTTAATTTAGTTTATGTTTTTCTCAAGGTACACTTGCTTGTTATTTAGTTATAGTCTAGTTTTCGTCAGGGGAAAAACGGTTGTTTACGAAAACTATGACAAAAATAATTAGTCAACAAAAATAACACAGCATCACAGACAGACAAACAACCAGACAAATGGACCAACATTGTCAAAAACATCACCCCCTTGGTGGAGGTAATAACGTCCCCCATTCATGACTGCTGCTTGTATTACCTTGCCACACAAGAAGAGGTAAGCTGTGCTTCTTTAACAGGTCTGTAAATGTGTGCTTATGCAGTCCAAGGAATCAAATATCAGATTGGTTTGGCAAAAAATCAGGTTTGGCAAAAAATCCCCTACTGCATTCTTGTAAGAACATGCTCATAAAATTTGAGGTTACGCAGCCCCTTACCTTTGGCTTATGTTTAGTTCATGCTAGATTCAGACGGGATTTTACTATTCAAGTAGAAAGAAAATCCCTTAAATTATATTGGAGATATCGTCACACCAGCAAGAGATGAACATTAAAGTTAAATGTCCTTGACCCATGGCCGCCATAATCTGAAAAATCAATTTGACCAACGTTATCAAAAAATTATTTTTAAAGCATCTTTAAAAGACAAGTTCACTAGCAAGTGATAAAAAGTGAGGCCCACTGACCTCCATCTTTGAACCCTGGACTCCACAATCCAAAGTTAGCATTCCTCTGCCGCCACACTTGGTTGGAGGGCTGACAATGGCTCGATTTTTTTGTGGATGAGGAGTGAGCAGACTGTCTTGCACATTATCAACACACAGTCCAGACTTGTTTTTTTTACTTTGCCATCGGCGGTGTGGGGGCTAAAGTGCTTCCAAGAAATGTGTTTGCCTGCCCTCCCTTTTCTTGAGGTGCACTTCTTGTTGTTAAGGTCAAGAGAGAGATGAAAGTTCAGTTTGTGCTGGATGCGGTCAGGAGCTTCTCTGCTCCAGGTGCTGAACTGTATGTTTTCAATTTGAAAGTAAATTTATAGTTCAAGAATGGATTTTTACCTCCATGCTTTAACCAATATTTGAATCTTGAGTATAAGGTGACAGCCCTTGTGCACAGTTTGTAGAGCATTCCTCAAAGCTTTTTTAATGACTGTGTGTCCACAAGAAAGAGATCCTTTAAGAGGCTGTTGCATGAATTGTTTCTCAACTCAAGAAACAATTGATTTGGTCGGTGCTGATTAAGAAATGTATTTACTCCAAATGACAAAAGCGTCAGCACTTGTAATAAAGTCTTTGGTTACATCTGTGCCAAGTGAGATGTGTCCATTCATAACATCAGATGTTAACAATTAGCATCCAGTTTTCCGTATTTGAGGTTATTGCAAAGGTCTGGGATTTTTTGTATTAATCAAAAGGTAAAAAGCAGCCAAACCAATCTTGAAGATTTTCCTCCCAAATTAGTCTTTTGTAAATTTTCTCTTCTTAAAAGCTCTAAAATAAGCTTTAATTTGATTAACTTTTGTTTTAACAGGCTGAGATCAGCGGCTTAAATGTGGTTTTAGCTGGCAAAGTTAATTACATTCTGTTTATAATGTCAATCTGCTCTTCTGAATTGTTAATTTATTGTTCATGCCTCTTAATTTTATTCCTCCTTCCTTTCAAAAATACTACACTGCTCCCGTCTCTCCTTATCTCTTAGCAACACCCGTTCACATCCTGCACTGTGTCCTCTTTTGTAGAGTTTGTGTCCAGAATTTACCTGCTTCAGCCCGAAAGCATCAGACAGGCCTCCATGTATCTGTCCAGCTCACACAAGAAAACCCATATACTCCAAACAAACTACATTACTTAAGCTATAACACATCCATCAGAACAAGTAAGAATCCAAAGTGTTAACAGGCTCAAGGTTTCAAATTTATCTGTGACATCAAGTAGAAGAGAGAAACTCCAGCTCAGCACCAACTTGTCACACTGAGCTGATGCGCAAAGTCCAAGGAGTTTTATGTAAGGTTTTTTATTTTCTGAGAGCTGTGGCATTTGGAGAATGATTGAGAACTCAAGGGAGCAAGGTCAGATTCAGTATGTTAGAGTGAATAGACGGACTCAGCAGCATCACAGGTTAAAGAGAATGAAGACTTCAGCGTATGAAATACTGAGATATAATAGAGAAAGCAAAACTGTCTGACAACTAATGACATCACTTAAAATGTTGTATAACTCCTTCCGTGCAACCTTTTGTGAACATTATATCTTAAGAACACTTTCAAACATGAACTAGGCCTGTGTGATAGGACATAAAAACCATCCCGTTAATTTATCTAGCTCTGTAACAATATTACACCATTGTAGTACAAAAATGAAAACGGTATTAGGTATTTAGTTGCATTTTCAAGCACTACAACCCAATTCTCAAATGAAAACGATCCCGTGAGGGCGTACTCAACTCATGTTTGTGCATTAAAATCACAAAAAGGTGTTTTCTTGAGTTCAGTTCTAAGTTTTGTAGCTGTAACTGAATATGTCATTTGTTTCTCTCCTGAGCAACATTAAAATGATATTTCAGTATTTTTTTAAATTTGGTTGCATCAGGAACTTGACAAGAGTTAGTGAAGTGGCAAATTGTGTGAGTTTTGCGCAAAACGTTAAGTGGCAAAATTGTGAGTTATGTGAAGTGGCGAAATTTACGTGAGTTTTGCGTAAAACGTTAAGTGGCGAAATTGTGAGTTTTACGTAACAATGTTAAGTGGCAAAATCGTGTGATTTTTGCTTAAAATCGTTAAGTGGGGAACTTGTGAGATTTATGTAAAAGTGTTAAGTAGCAAAATAGTGTGTTTTATCTAAAACAAGCCACAAAACTATGTTGTGTCAAATGTAAGCTTGGACAAAAGAATTTCAGAGCACTTTATATTTTCTCCAGAAAGTCTCTGTGTTTGGTACTATTTTATAATGCAGCAAATCACAATGTTTCAACTATCTGATATAACCCAACTTCAAAAATACTGAAATATACCTTCAAGCTGTTACTGAAAAATATAAAAACATATCTGAGATTAAAGAAAACCCACCCACCTTTACCTTAAAGTGAGGGCTTTTACTGTGAAAAGAAAATGTGAAATTCACATATTAATCGTTGACGAGTTTACATGCTACAGTTACCCAGTGGTTCTTTGACCAAGATCAGAGCCTAAGCCCGCTGTTTTGCACCATTTTGGACTCAGGCTTTAATCTGGGGTTCAAACACATATATGATGGTGTTAAGGTGGATGTAAAGAAGAATGAAATTGCTGCAGGACTTGCTGATGTCAAAACGTGCAAATTAATTCCAGCAAAAAGACAACACAAGGATGAACTTATTACATTTTTAGGTCATAGTTTAAGGGCTAAGGTGATGGGATGGCATGTACGTCCCTTGCTTGTGAACATTTTCCCAAGAATTCTGTGATAGTTTCTTCAATTTTTTTTAAATAAATGCCCTCTATGATTTAGAGATAGGCTGAATAGATTTTGGGAGTCATGAGTTGAAGGTCAAAGCCATTGGTCTCATTTTTATTTCTTACCAGTTAACATTATAAATCAGGCATGTTTTGAGGGATTTTCTTCAAACTTGGCACTAATCTTTACTCTGATGAGGGAGAGTAATCATATTTGGAGGTCTTAGGTCAAAGGCCAAGGTCATTGGATACCATGTTCACATCTTGCTTGTGAACGTGATATCTCAAAAACAACCGGAGGGATTTCCTTTCCACTCTGACTAAGGGATTGACCTATTTTCAACTCCAAAAGTTGGAGGTCAAGATGTCCCTCATGTGGGCAGTCAGACAAGGACGCATAGCTATAAAAGCTTAGCTAGCAATGGTGGTTCGAGGGGCAGGGCCACAGGGGCATTGGCCCCATCTGAAATCTAATTGGCCCCCATGAAGTGCCCCTGTCCTGTCACTCATCTGTAGTTTTGCTAGAGAATGACAATCAGGTTATAGGTGAATACAATTCCATGCTCAACCATTGGTGGCAGTAGTGCGCCAAATAGGCAGATCCACCATCAGTAAAGCTGACAGAAGAAGAACACAAAAACATATGATTAAAAAGTGCATGTTTTTGAATAAGAAATTGTGAAACATGGTTTTTAATAAGTTTTTATTTCGTTTGAAGTTGCTCACATTCTCAAATGTGAAATTAAAATGAGTTTTACTGTCTACACTTTTTTAATTAAAATGTTTGAAAAAGGAGTGACTGGGTGTGCTTTATCATAAATGTGACTGCATACATGTTGGACAAATACTTGACCCCCTGTGAGAAATGTAGCCCCTTGGTGGCCCCTTACTTAGAAAAATTCTGGATCCACCACTGGTAGCTTGTAAAACCTTGTGTTTTTATGTAGCACTGCCTGCCAGGTGTTTTCTCTGACACTGTGCAGTGTGGTTTTCCAGTGTTTTTTGTGCTGCTTTATGAACATGCACCTACACCATTAAAGAAACAGGATTTCTACCCCAAAAACCCCAGTCTTTCGTCTTGATCCGTCTTTGTACTCTTCCATTCTGACAGTTGTATAACTCAAGCAGGCCTCCATCCACCAGGTGGTATTTGTGCAAGAAAGTTTTGACAAAAGTAATGAGCTCAGAAATAGCATTTTTCCACCTGGCTTCTGTTTGTGGAATCGTTCGACTTTGTCTGCAGCATATTGCATGTCTGTGTCTGTTTTTAAACCATCGCAGTAAAACATAATGTGCCATATTGTTGACTTGACATGCTCGATGTTTTTATCAACACAACTATTCCACCATCGAGGATGAAATCTACCCTGAAAGAGCTTTTAGGGGGAATAGCAGCCGCTTCATCCCTGAGCAGTTTAAAGAGCATTAGACCTGCTCTGCACATCATCATTTTACACCGCAGACAACGATAACACACAGCTGTACAAATCAGAGGAGATCCGAACCACTTCCCTCGTGTATTACAATCATAACAGCATGTCACAGAGCTGCCTTCAAGTGCCTCTTTGTATTATACTTGTGTGTTTTCAGCCACCCTTTAAAACAGCACAGTATCTTCAGGTTGAAACAACCGGCTGGTGGTTATGTGCCTCCACAAAATGTATAGCTGTCAGGCATCCAGAAGAAGGTTTGGCAAAAAAAACCCTACTGCATTCTTGTAAGAACATGCTCATAAAATTTGAGGTTACACAGCCCCTTACCTTTGGCTTATGTTTAGTTCATGCTAGATTCAGACGGGATTTTACTATTCAAGTAGAAAGAAAATCCCTTAAATTATATTGGAGATATCGTCACACCAGCAAGAGATGAACATTAAAGTTAAATGTCCTTGACCCATGGCCGCCATAATCTGAAAAATCAATTTGACCAACATTATCAAAAAATTATTTTTAAAGCATCTTTAAAAGACAAGTTCACTAGCAAGTGATAAAAAGTGAGGCCCACTGACCTCCATCTTTGAACCCTGGACTCCACAGTCCAAAGTTAGCATTCCTCTGCTGCCACACTTGGTTGGAGGGCTGACAATGGCTCGATTTTTTGTGGATGAGGAGTGAGCAGGCTGTCTTGCACATTATCAACACACAGTCCAGACTTGTTTTTTTTACTTTGCCATCGACGGTGTGGGGGCTAAAGTGCTTCCAAGAAATGTGTTTGCCTGCCCTCCATTTTCTTGAGGTGCACTTCTTGTTGTTAAGGTCAAGAGAGCAATGAAAGTTCAGTTTGTACTGGATGCGGTCAGAAGCTTCTCTGCTCCAGGTGCTGAACTGTATGTTTTCAATTTGAAAGTAAATTTATAGTTCAAGAATGGATTTTTACCTCCATGCTTTAACCAATATTTGAATCTTGAGTATAAGGTGACGGCCCTTGTGCACAGTTTGTAGAACATTCCTCAAAGCTTTTTTAATGACTGTGTGTCCACAAGAAAGAGATCCTTTAAGAGGTTGTTGCATGAATTGTTTCTCAACTCAAGAAGCAATTGATTTGGTCGGTGCTGATTAAAAAAATGTATTTACACCTAATGACAAAAGCCTCAGCTCTTGTAATGAAGTCTTTGGTTTCATACATCAGTTTGTGCTGGATGAACTTCAATAAAAGTCAAAGGCTCCACAAGAAAATGATAATCATGACACCTGATTCCCTTCAAAATGTAGTTTTATCGTTAATTCAGAGTGGACATTCGCACAAAGTTTAAAGAAAATTCCTCAAAGACTTGTAGAAGTACAACATTACCATCTGAGGGACAAACATGGAGCCCAATAGCCTTGACCTTTGATCTGCAGCCTCTAAAACTCTGTTTATCTTTGGGACAAAGTGGACCTCTGTGAATCGTGGCATGTTATGTTTTTATGTTTTTGACAGCGTTTGTTCATTTGTTGGTTTGTTTGTCTGGGAGCAAGATAACTCAAAATGTTCCTAATAGATTTAATGACATTTTCAGGTAATTTTGGTCATGGCACAAAGAGTAAGTGATTCAGTTTTGATGGTGATCCAAATATCCAGGACTTTTTTTTTTTTTTAGAATTTGTTGACATTGTGAGATAGGGCAGCTTTCCAAGTTGTGCACTTTTGACTTTTTGTCGGACTGGATATTTGAGCAAAGGTTGAAGTCAAAAAGTTAGATACAAGTAGTCTTTGCCTTTGTCATTTCCATGTTACAGATCATTCTTGGTCAGAGTACATTAAGGACATCCTTTAAAGGATTGCGTCACTGACATGTTCAGAAGACTGTCCATGATAGATGGATGGACAATGTGGGGCCATAATGGCTGGTCTTTGCCATTGCCAGCTTGTAGGCATAAAACAGGCCTTCTCAGAAACCTTAGCATACAGGATTACCCTCTTTAGCTTTTATGACAACAACCTCCCAAATGGCATTGTTCTCGTCCTGTTTGTCTGCTTACATCCCCCCATATGTCAGTGCCATAAATCTCAAACTTAAATTCATCAGTAAATAGGACTTTTTTGCGGTCATCCAATGTGAATGCTGCTTTTTCTTGGCTCGGCCTGTGCGTTTGGCCCTTATTTTCTCTCCTGAGAAGTGGTTCAGAAACTCCAGCTTGTCCTATGAGACCACCGAAGACCGCCCTCTTTTTGACAGTACTTTGGTTGATTGAAGTCTCTGCATTATTTATTGAGAAATTTCTGTCTGTGGCGGAGCTTCTTTTCATCTCTTGGAGATTTAAGCATAATAGTGGTGTTATCGAGTGTTCTCTCTTATAGAGTGTCTAGTTTCTCCCAATTGTATTTAAAGGCCCTTTTGTCAATGAAGAAAGACGGTAAGTACATTAATGGCACTAATAAACTCAAATTTGACCCTGATAGTAAATAGGATGTCAAAGTATTTATTTTTGTTATTATTTTAAATCATAATGGCTTGCTATTTTGGAGAGATCAGTCTTAAATCATTTCTTTTTAAGGACCATATGCTAACTTTAGGGACTTTATATGCCTCCAGACATCTCAACAAGAACTTTATAACCAATGGGACAGTAAAATCATCGAACCCTAAAGCTTAATTGATGGTAACCTAATACATATGAAAAAAGTCAATGAAAACACAAGAATGTAGTTTGTAAAATGGATAAAACAGAGTATAAATAAGCATTTAAGTCATGTCTGAGAGGGTCAAGTGAGCAAATTAGCACTTAAAGGTCACCGATCCTCTAAAAGGAGCAATAAACAACACAGCGTGACTGCATACTCATTAAGTGAAGCAGAATAGTGTATTTTTACATTTCACAGTCAGTGTGAAATATCGCACTGGACATTAGAGTTTTGTTACCATAAAATAGAGGCATGCTCTTATATCTTGTTCAGTGCTTTACTGGTTTCGTTTTCACCAAGCATTATTATTCAGGTTGTTTTGTCATGGTACTCTCTAACCTCATTTACGCTTGCAAAAATCCTGAAATTACCTGAACTTTGTGGGTGAGCTGTTTGTGTTAACATAAAAGGGCCAAGTTTTTTACCTGACTTTACCCAGGTACTTAACTAGCATCTCCTCGTTGTGTTTTTTCTGCTTAAACCCAAAGTGTGAATGAAGAAGTAAATAATCAGTGTAATTCACTGAGGGCGAGTGGAGGGGTGATGATATCATCCTGTGCAGCCTGTGCAAAACTGGAGAGCTGGAAGAGATGGTAGCAATGAGCATGAGGACAGGAAGTGATTTCTCGGACAGAGATAAGCTTAGATGCTAACAGTTTCAGTAGCAGTTTAATCAGATCTGGACTGCATTTATTTATTAAATGAAAAACAACCGCCAACACCACAATCTTCTCTTAGTAAGGATATTTTAGTTCCACTTCTGACGAGTATTGATGAAAGTTTGTTTTACGAAGGGCCTCTCTTTCTCTAACGCTGTAGCACTTGTCTACTAAATTATCTGATTGGCCCGTAATAAATGTGATTAATGGAATAATCCAGTCACTTACTGGATATGCTTCTGAAAGATTCTGCCCTCTTAAAACACTTTCTATGGGCTTTTTCCCGGATGGACTAGTAAAATATGTTGAACAGTCCGTTGGTTGTGCCATGTTAGCATAGCACATTTCTGCGTGATCTGAGAGTTAAATAAAAGGTGTCATGTTCCTCTGCTCCTCAAGCTCATCCAACAACATTAAAAGCAAAGAGAATTGATTTTACAGGACACAATCAACAAATGTAGATTGTTGACAGAAATAAAAATCTATAATGCTCTTAAAGAACATAACAGTTCAAATGAAGTTGCACCCTGTAAGTTCCTGAAAGCATTACAAATCAGACTGAGAGGGTTTTAAATCCTCGAAGATATAATGTGGGGATGTCATGCACATTTACATATTTTAGATTTGTCACTCTATTCTTCTCTAATCCACTGCACTAACCTATAAGTAAAGTTTGAGGACATTGTCTAATTAGTCATTTATCTGCATTATATTGGAGCACTGTGTTGCATGCATTTGAATATTAATTAGTAAAAATGTATTCCTGAACATGCAGCCCCTAATACTTCATACATGTAGGTTCTCATGGCTGCGGCTAATCTTTAACAATTAAACCAGATTAATTAATGCACACATGGGATTTACATCCATGTTAATCATGAGAGGTGTTTGCATTTTCAATCTCATTACTATTATTCCACGGCGCCATCTGTGAACTTTTCTATCCTCGCCGCTATATCTGTACATCCTCACAGCCATAATGTTAATAAAGTACCAGCTACTGGACTTAGCCTCTGGGACCCGTGTCCACGATTAATGTTCCCACAAGGCCGGCATGGTCCATGTCGAGCAGTCTGCAGCTGCTCTTACGTCTTATCATTCATCATATTTAAATAAATTCACACCCACAGCAGTCTTAACAGAGAGGATGTATTATTACGCTGCCTTTTTCCCTTACAGGCTGCTCTGTTGAACTTGTGATTTTATTACAAAGTGAATTTTCTCTTCAGGAAC
This sequence comes from Cetoscarus ocellatus, assembly GCA_037902135.1. Classification (NCBI taxonomy): domain Eukaryota; kingdom Metazoa; phylum Chordata; class Actinopteri; order Labriformes; family Labridae; genus Cetoscarus; species Cetoscarus ocellatus. Next base: position 22,696 of record JBAMNC010001761.1, on the reverse strand, counting down.
ACAGAAAAGAGTAAAAAAGAAGACTTTAAATCATACAAGAAAACATTTTGGCCTGGCGGGTACATGCCTCCAAAGTGTTAGTTCGTTATACAAAGAAGGTTCTGCAGTGGGTCAAGGAAAACGAGTGGTGTGTTTTGTTTTGGTAGTGGAATGTGATTTCTGTAGGGGTGAAGAAAAATGTTTTCTAACAAGATTTTAAGATATTTTTGGCCTTTATTGAAAGTGAAGACACAGTGGATAAACTTGGAAAGATGGAGAGTGGGGGCAGGCATGATGCTAATGAGCCTCGGGTGTGATTCAAACCCACACAAGGCAAGAGCTTTCTTTTATAGTCCATGCATGGGTGCTACCCACTCTTCCAATCCAGCCCTTCTTGTGATGAGATTCAACGTTGGAATATGCTGACTTTGTCCCCTTAAAATGTAACTCACCTACCTTTAGACATTTGAGCCATTTGAACCCATCTACTCTGTTCATTAACAAGCAAAAGATAAAAATGAGTCCTAATGACCATGGCCTCAACCTTTGACCCCTAACACCAAATGACTTCATCCTTGAGTAAAAATTGACTTTCGGGAAGTTTTTCTTTTTTAAGTCATTCTTTCTTGTTATCAAGTTATGAAGTTTACAAACAAGCCATTCACTTCAGGCCCAATGACCTCGATCTTTGACCCACAGCTTCCACAATCTCATCAATTTATCTTTGCTTCAGACTGTTTGTACAAAGTGCAAAGAAGATCCTTCAAGGTTTGTGTAAGGCACTAATTAGATAAGCTAAATATAAGGTAAGTGAGAATGACCTAGACCCCTGACCTTTGACATTGAAAATCCAATCAGGTTGTTCCTGAGTATGAGTTAGCAGTCCAATGCCAAATTTGAAGAAAATCGCTCAACAGTTTCTTGAGTGTTATTTTAACAGTCAACAGATGAAGATAATGCTGTATAATCTTGACCTTTGACCTACAGCCTCCCAAATTAATTTCAGTTCAGTTCAAAGAGCTTTATTAGCATGAATGTTGTATGGCACTCCTGGCAAAACATTTCATCAGAAATAAAAACAGAAATTGAAATTGTCCAAAATAGAAGGGAAAAAGTAAAATATAATGATATAAATTAGTAGTATTATGGTGGTAAAGAATAAAGAATAAATAAAGATTAACAAGGGTGTATATACACACACACACACACACACACACATATATATATATATGTACAAAAGAAAATAACAATGAAACAATCAAAACAAATTAAGTTTTGTACCTTAAAGTGTTCCTCAGATATTGCATTCACAAGCAACAGATGAACGTAAATCTCAATGGCGTTGACCTTTGACCTCTGGTTTCTTAAATCCAATCAGTTTGCCAAGTCAAGTTTGAGGGAAACCCTTCAACATACTTTTGAGATATCAAGTTAACGATCAAGCTATGGTATTAATCCAAATTACCTTGACCTTGTCCCATGACCTCAAAAATATGATTAGTAAATCTGTAAGTCTGAGTGAGCGTTTGTGCAGAGTTTGAAAAAAATCCTCCTTGGTGTTCTTAAGATATTGCAATTATAAGCACAACTATCTAGTCCAGGGTTGGGCAACTGGTCGCAAAGGGGCCACATGTGGCCCTCCACTTCTCTAAATGTGGTCCAACAGTCATTTCCAAAAAACAACAAAGATGTTAACATGAAGAAAACATGACAAATATAATTAAACCTGAGATACCAATACTATGTCATGCACAAATTGAGATATTTCTTAATAATCTCAATCGGTGGCATATGTTTTGTAAGTCATTCAAGAAATTACTTTGCTGTAATTGTTTCTCTAAGTCTCATTTATGAAACACTAAAACATGTAGTTAGGTATGATTTAATACTATATTTACAAAATGGTAAAATATTTGTCCCTTCTTGTTTACACTGATTGTTCTGCTGCATTTACAGCTATCTTATCATTGTCTTTAAATGTATGTCAACTCATTTAATGATTGTGTCTCAGTTATGATAAATGAATGTTGGTAAAATGCATTTTTTTTATGACAGCTTTATATTTTTATTTATCTCTCCTTATATTTTTCCCATCAGGAATATTCCAGCATTTGTCACAAAGCAGCCCTTAGGCAGGACTCTTGGTAATCATTTTGCCCATCCCTCATCTAGTCCTTTGACCCTTGACCTCCAAAATTGAATGAGTTTGACCTTGAGCAACATTTGTGCTAAGTTTGATTAAAATCCATTGAAGTATTCTTAAAAGATTTACTTTAAAGGATGTCTCAGGTGTACTTAAAAATGGAAGGACAGCAAAAAAAATCTTTTCCTCTCTCTTTCTGGCTGTAACTTGTCCTAAAACATTAAAATATTGCAAAGGAAAAGAAGAGCTGAACAATTGGAAGTTTGTGTGAGATCTCCTGCGAGCTGAAAATCAGGTTTAATTAGGTTGACACTGTTCAGAATATATAGATTTACGTGTAAGTCCTTTTCAGATTTCTCTGTAATCCTGCTTCTTAACATTTCCAAACCCCAGAGTGTTTTTTTCTTTTTTTCTTTTTTTTTACAGTAAGCTCTCATTACAGCCACGAGCCTGCTGCATTGTAGGTCCCTGATAGTGATGAAGTTATTGTTAGTGGACACAGAAATGGGGATTTGGACTGCAGTCTAATTTAATTAGGTCCAAGGAGCTGTGTGAGACCTGCTTTTGTGCATTAAGCTCACTAAGTAAGAGAAAAAATGATTTGTATTGTAGCTTAAACTGTAAAGTGCTCCATTGTTTGGCCGATTTTGTGTCCTTTGTTTAAAAATGTCAAACACACATTTAAATCAAAACTGTCTGTTATCTTAATATGTATATAAAAGCATATCAACAACAAAAGTGAGATCAAAACTGACAGTGGTAACACCAATATGCCGATGATGTGGGTGTGTTTTTGAGGAAAGCTTTCACTCCGGTGTGAAGGCTTTTGAGATGTAAATTCACAGCTCTCTGGGACACATAAATGTCAAAGAACTGACAGTGTATAGCACACAGTTATAGAATTATACGTGCATTAAAAGGCTCAACTCTTTGAGGAAAACTTCAAAGGATCCAAGCACTTGAAAAAAAATCTGTTTGGAGAGCAAATACCAGCTCTCTAAAACAAGTATGGACATGAAGTCATGCAGTTAACTAGACAGTTTTCTCAAGAACTTACATTAGAAGAGGAGTCTGCAGAGAAGGATATGGTGAAACTTAAGAATAAGCAACAGAAGTTTCACTGAATATGAGCATGTCCTCATTACTGAGTGTTACCAGTCAACTGGAACCAAACAGCTGATGAATGACCAAATTAAATCATGGACCAATGGTTTTTCACCATGATGCATTTCTTGATAAAGCTTTTGCAACCAGTTATCACAGGTGGGGCAGCCTTACATTATTGCAAGCTGTTGGTTTCATGCCCAAGAATAGAGGAACTAATATCTGACACGGCTGGTTGCTTTCCGTCTAACGGAGGATCAGGAGGGTGTGCATAGCCTGCCACTGCAAAGTGGACTGCCCACACACCTGCGCTGACCTTCACCTTGGGTTGAAAATACAGCCAGCGGTCGCTCAGCCTAATGTTTTGAATCAGGAAACGTTTTTATTTAAAATCAGAGAACATGCAACAAATTGTACTTTTTTAAGCAGGCACCCAAATGCGAACCGTTTTGTACGTAATGGTTTGGTCAACCAGTATGAGTTTACACAATGAGAAATTGAATGTGGTTGACATATTTTAAGTATAACTAAACCCCAGAGGTTTGACTGAGGTGCAACCCTGAAATTTAAAGACTTCTTCTAGATTGTCACAAACAGCTCTGAGAGAGGGAAGCCAGAGAGGCACCTATTCAGCCCATCATGCTCTCCCCATCACCTACAACATCCTACAGTCTGTGTTTTATTTGTAATTTGATGATTGACCACCAGCCAAGGAAACTTACCACAAGCAAACTGGGTTTGAAATATTAATTAGGACATAATAATTAATGCATACTTCTAAATGCAAACTTAAAATTCCATCCTTGTAATTATACATACTAAGATTTTCTTTCTTTAAAGTACTCTCTGGAAAGGAAACACCTTTAAGGACTCTAATTTCCTGGCGCAGTGGTAATTTCGTCCGGTGCACCGCCATGGGCAGCCAATTTGGCAATTTGGTAGACCGGCTGCGTCGAGATGGGTGTGATGGCGCACCAAGGTGAGGTGTTGAAAGATTCAGCTTGGTGCAGGAACAATTTCGTGCCAAAAAAAACGCGCGGAAGGTGCGCTGAAAGCTCGCCAGCTCCAACCTGGTCTATTCTCAGCGCAGGAGAGGCGCACCCGGGGCAGTGGTAATTTGGCTGACAGGCGCGCTGTGCGCACACATCACCAAAACCTCATAGGCAGGTGTCCACAGTGTCAGGCACATTTCAATGCAATAAACAATCACAGCAACCACTATTTAATGTAGCCATCTGAACCTGCACATACATTTGTATCTATATTAATTGTCCAGTCACATCTGATGTCAGATCAGAGACGTTTGTCATAACTAACGAGTTCACCTCTCTCAAGCCAACCACAAACAGCCACATCATCCGATACGGAGTATCCGGCTTCTCTCATCTCATGAAATTAAATAGAAAAGAAAAAAAGAGAGAGACGCTCGCTGAATAAATGTAAGTCACTTGGTAACTTAAGGATTTACCTGTGATTGCCCATATTTCTCTCTTTTAATCTTTATTCGTAACGGTTGTGGCACGCTAGCAACACCCAGCAACAAGAAAGAGAAGAAGACACAGAGAGAAGATGGTGTGATCACAAACAACAGGAATAACAAATGATATAAAATTCCTAAAGAAGTGTGCTTGTATATACAGAGTGATGTTACAAGGGCGAGTCAATAAGTAACCAGCCTAACTCATTTCCGGTTGAGATCCACCTCTTCTTTTTCGATGTAATTGCCCTCTAGTGTGATGCACTTAGACCAACGGTGTTCAAGGGCCATCTGCCCAGAACTGAAAAAAGTCAGGGTCCTTTCCATTGACCCACTCCTCAACTGCCGTCACGACTTCTTCATCAGACCGGAAATGACGTCCATGGATATCCTTTTTCAAGTTTGGGAATAGGAAGAAGTCGCTAGGAGCTAGGTCAGGCGAATAGGCAGGATGTGGTATTAATTCATAAGCGTTTTGCTCTACAGCATCCATTGCAACTTTGCAAGTGTGGACTCTCGCGTTGTCCTGTTGCAGCAAAACACCTTTAGAGAGTTTACCTCGGCGTTTTTCATGGATGGCGGTTCTTAGGTGGTCTAGCAAGTTTGCATAGTACACTCCAGTTATTGTACTTCTCTTGGGTAAAAAGTCCAACATAATAACGCCTTTTGCGTCCCAAAAGACTGTGGCCATCACCTTGCCAGCAGATTGTTGTGTCTTGAACTTCTTTGGCCTCTGGGACCCGGCCCTACCCACTGATGATCCTGAGCTTTATTCTCTGGCTCATAATAATGAATCCAAGTCTCATCTACAGTCACCAGACGCAAAAGAAAATCATCTTTTGACCTAAAACACTTCAACAGGGCGCTACATACTGATGCTCTGGTTGCCATTTGCTCATCACTTAGTGATTTGGGAACCCAACGGGCTGTTAGCTTGCGCACACCTAAACGATCATGTAAGATTGTTGAAACGCTACCGTGTGAAATGCCTAATGCCTGAGCTATTTCTTCCACCTGAATTCGCCTATCAGAGTATACCAGATCCCGAACTTTGTTACACATTTCTTAGTCTGTGGCATCCAGTGGACATCCAGACCTGGCTTCTTCTAAAGACGTTCTACTGCGTTTGAATTCCCCTACCGAGAATTTAACCTGAGCATAAGATGGTGCAGAAGACCCATAAACATCGGCTAACTCACCGTGTATTTCCTTGCCTGTTTTACCTTTTAAATAGAAGTACCGAATTACAGCACGGTACTCAACTTTAGATGAATAGCATGCCTTTGCATCACTAGCCATGTTTGATATTCAATATCTTATTACAGAATGACTCGATATGCGTGCAATTTTGTACCCAGGTGTAAAACATGTATTGAAACAAGGCATGAAAATCGTGATCGTCTCGGTCAATCGGAAATGGGATAGGCTGGTTACTTATTGACTTGCCCTCATAAGAACTGAAGAAATCTTCAATAGGAACATGATGAGACAGAAATTGACTGTAGACTTTTGTAGTTTTTTGCTCATCATTTGATGATGATTTCAGTATTTTTTTATGACTTGAGAAATAGTATTCACATACTGATCAAGTTTTAGACTACATATTGTCCAAAACCATTATTACATCCACAATGTATCTAATGACCATTGTTGCTTTTTATAATAAGGATACCTTTTAAAGGTATCCTTTTAAAGGATACCTTTAAAATCCTGAGTAAAAGCAAAAAACAAAAAAAGGGAAAAACTTCCAAAGATGTGTGACTAAAATATTCAGTTGTTAAAGTGAACAATCATTCGTGTAATTTCCATTAATAATTACCATACTTATCTATGGAGAGTATATTAAAATTCCTGCAATTAGGAGGATATATGTTAAGACAGTTACATATTTGAATATTATTTCATTTAATTGTCCAAACGTAATTGCAGCATAAAGAAAATTTTACCTTATATAAGTAGTACAGGTAACACGATACAGACATATAAATGCATTTCATTATCACACAAATATCAATCTATCGAGCTAACAATCTATTTATTGCTATCTAGCTATATAGGTAGTTTGTTGATCATTGTGTACTTTGTCCACGTAGAATTACCGTAGATATGTGACGTCATCAGCAGGCACAGGCCGGAAGGACAGATCTGGTACCTACACCGGCCCGGGTTCAAATCCAGCCTATGGTCAGCTTGCAGAGCATCTTCCCCTACCCTCTCTCACCCTTTCACAAGCCTATCCACTGTCACTCTCTCTCCTATGAATAAAGGCACAAAATGCCCAAAAAATAATCTTTAAAAAAAAATATATATACATATGTACTTGAACATTTGTACTAAAAAGTACATATGCGATAGTGTGTACTTATGATAAAGTATTATTTAGTGTAATGCAAAGAATGTACTTGTAAGTGTGCTTCAATTGATGTACTTTAAAGTATTTTTTTGTTCAAGTACTTGTATGTATAAGTACATACTTTAAGTGAATGTGGCTTTGATGTATGCATGTACTTAATTAAGCACCTAAAATTATCTAAAATATCTGATGTAGATTTAAGAACAATTGGTATTTAGTTTTTTGCTCAACATAGGCACTTGTAATAAATGTTCAGAGAATGTACTTAAAAGTGTGTATTTTCTAGTGTGCAAAATGTACTAAACTATGTACCTACAACAATGTTCTTTTTAGTCTGAACTCAAAAGTTGAATAGAATATGTATTTTAATGTACTTAAATTCCTGTACTTAGTAATATGTACTTGCAAATATATGTTTTAAGTACGGCTTTGAAAGTATCTACTTGAAAAAGCATTTATAAGGACACAATGGAAAGAATGTATTTTAGAGTCTGATAGTAAAAGTACGAACTATTAACACTTTTTCTTAAAGGCTTCAAGGCATTTACATTCAAAAATGGGACTTGGAAAATGTACATGTCAGGATGCACTTATTCAAATGTACAAAAAAAGTTATCAATACAAGAAGGTATTTGTTGGACTGAATACGTAGGTATGTATAGTAAATTATGAATTTTTAAAGTACGTGCAGGCATATATGCAAAGTGTGTAAAAAAAGTGTGTACTTGTAGGTGTGTACTTTGAAGGGTCTGTTTTTTAGTGTGTGATTTGTTTTCGTTGATACATGTACGAATGTGGAAGTATGTTGTATAATGTAAGTGTGAACATAATAGTATTTTGTCTATTGGTAACAGGTGAGACCTTCAGTCAGGAAATTCAACAGATTTTGTCAGTGAAGAATGACCACTGGTCATGTTCTTGCATATTTTCTTTGCATAAAATAATACAAAATTGAAAGGAATTGCGAATTAAAAAAGGACAGAGAAAACATGTGTGAGCAAATCTTTTTGTTTTTTTTTTACCAAAAGAAAATATACTTAAAAGTTGATGCTTAAGGGAAAATGGATCAAAAGACAGGTACCAACATGTTTTACTCCCTGAATAATGCCCCAAAAGTCATGTTTAGACTCATTTTTTGTCATCATGAAAATGGAAAAAAAGGTCATATGTTAGCATGTCATTTTTTAAAAAATCTTAACAAATGAAAAACTAAAAAAAAGCTGTTATTGAACTGAAAACTGAAAAAAAAAATCACATACTAACACGTTTTACTCGATGAATAATGCCCCAAATGTCAAATTTACATACAGTTGGTTTTTGTCATGAAAACTGACCAGAGTCATATGTTATCATGTCGATTTTGTCAAAGATCTGACCTGACGAGAAAATGGCTTTGAGTCAATTTTTAATTCAAATATGACAAAACCCTCTACACCAGCATGTTTTCCTCCAAGAAAAGGTCCAAAAAGTTGTGTATCAGTATATTTTTTTATGGAGTCAGAAATGTTGTTAAACTCATATGTAAACATCTCGATTGTTTTTTGAAAAATCTGACCTGAGGGAAAAAGGCTTATAAGTTCAGTTTAAAGTTGAATATGCCAAAAAAATTCTGCACCACCATTTTATTCTAATTAAAACAGTTCCCAAAAGTCATGTATGGGCATTTTTTTTTTTGTTTTTGGTCAGAAAAGTCAAATAAGGTCATATGTGAGATTGTGGGTATTTTCAAAGCCACACCTGTGAGAAAAAGGCTAATCGATCCATTTTTGGGCCAATTATGAGTAAACTGTCCGCACCAGCATGTTTTTCAGCCCTTTTAACACCCAAAAAGTCATGTTTGAGCATACTTTTTTTCGGAGTCGGAAATGGAAAAAAAGTCATATGTCAGCCCTAGTGTTTTTTCAAGTCCTGAGCTGAGAGAAAAATGCTCGTAAGTCCATTTTTAAGCCAAATATGACCAAACCCTCCGCACTAGCATGTTTTTGGGCCTGTCTTACACCCAAAAAGTCATGTTTGAGCATACTTTTTTTTGGAGTCGGAAATGGAAAAAAAAGTCATATGTTAGCCTTAGTGTTTTGTCAAATCCTGAGCTGAGATAAAAATGCTCATAAGTCCATTTTTAAGCCAAATATGACCAAACCGTCTGCACTAGCATGTTTCTCTGCCTGTTTTACAGCCAAAAAGTCATGTCTGAGCATACTTTTCGGAGTCGGAAATGGAAAAAAAAAGTCATGTATGATTTTTTTTCAATTTTCGGCCCAACATAAAAATGTGCTAAAATATGACTCTTTAGGCCGTAAACAGGCAGGAAAACACCATGTTATGTGTTTTTAGGCCCTTCTTGATCTAGAAAAGCACTTTTTAGCCCTTTTTGATTTTTTAGGCCTGACCAAAAAGCGCTAAAACACGGCTTTCTCTGCCTCAAACAGGCAGGAAAACACCCTAGTGTGCGTTTTTAGGCCCTATTCCACCTACCGATGCGCTTTTTGGCCCTTTTGGGGGAGGTCAAAATTTTGAAAAAATCGACATGCTAACATATGACTTTTTTTTTCAATTTTCAGCCCAACCCAAAATGTGCTAAAATGTGACTCTTTAGGCCGTAAACAGGCAGGAAAACACCATGGTGTGTGTTCTTAGGCCCTTCTTGACCTAGAAAAGCACTTTTTAGCCCTTTTCCATTTTTCAGCCTGACCAAAAATGCACTAAAACACAGCTTTTTAGGCCTCAAACAGGCAGGAAAACACCCTAGTGCGCGTTTTTAGGCCCTATTCCACCTACCGATGCGCTTTTTGGCCCTTTTGGGGGAGGTCAAAATTTTGAAAAAATCGACATGCTAACATATGACTTTTTTTCAATTTTCGGCCCAACCAAAAATGTGCTAAAATATGACTCTTTAGGCCGTAAACAGGCAGTGAAACACCATGGTATGTGTTTTTAGGCCCTTCTTGACGTAGAAAAGCACTTTTTAGCCCTTTTTGATTTTTCAACCCAACCAAAAATGCGCTAAAACACAGCTTTATAGGCTTCAAACAGGCAGGAAAACACCCTAGTGTGCGTTTTTAGGCCCTTTTCCACCTACCCATGCGCTTTTTGGCCCTTTTGGGGGAGGTCAAAATTTTGAAAAAATCGACATGCTAACATATGACTTTTTTTCAATTTTCAGCCCAACCAAAAATGTGCTAAAATATGACTCTTTAGACCGTAAACAGGCAGGAAAACACCCTGGTATGTGTTTTTAGGCCCTTCTTGACCTAGAAAAGCACTTTTTAGCCCTTTTCGATTTTTCAGCCTGACCAAAAATGCGCTGAAACACGGCTTTTTAGGCCTAAAACAGGCAGGAAAACACCCAAGTGCGCGTTTTTAGGCCCTATTCCACCTACCGATGTGCTTTTTGGCCCTTTTGGGGGAGGTCAAACTTTTGAAAAAATCGACATGCTAACATATGACTTTTTTTCAATTTTCAACCCAACCAAAAATGTGCTAAAATATGACTCTTTAGGCCGTAAACAGGCAGGAGAACACCATGGTGTGTGTTCTTAGGCCCTTTTTGACCTAGAAAAGCACTTTTTAGCCCTTTTTGATTTTTCAGCCTGACCAAAAATGCGCTAAAACACGGCTTTTTAGGCCTCAAACAGGCAGGAAAACACCCTAGTGTGCGTTTTTAGGCCCTATTCCACCTACCGATGTGCTTTTTTGCCCTTTTGGGGGAGGTCAAAATTTTGAAAAAATCGACATGCTAACATATGACTTTTTTTCAATTTTCAACCCAACCAAAAATGTGCTAAAATATGACTCTTTAGACCGTAAACAGGCAGGAAAACACCCTGGTATGTGTTTTTAGGCCCTTCTTGACCTAGAAAAGCACTTTTTAGCCCTTTTCGATTTTTCAGCCTGACCAAAAATGCGCTGAAACACGGCTTTTTAGGCCTAAAACAGGCAGGAAAACACCCTAGTGTGCGTTTTTAGGCCCTATTCCACCTACCGATGTGCTTTATGGCCCTTTTGGGGGAGGTCAAACTTTTGAAAAAATCGACATGCTAACATATGACTTTTTTTCAATTTTCAACCCAACCAAAAATGTGCTAAAATATGACTCTTTAGGCCGTAAACAGGCAGGAGAACACCATGGTGTGTGTTCTTAGGCCCTTTTTGACCTAGAAAAGCACTTTTTAGCCCTTTTTGATTTTTCAGCCTGACCAAAAATGCGCTAAAACACGGCTTTTTAGGCCTCAAACAGGCAGGAAAACACCCTAGTGTGCGTTTTTAGGCCCTATTCCACCTACCGATGTGCTTTTTTGCCCTTTTGGGGGAGGTCAAAATTTTGAAAAAATCGACATGCTAACATATGACTTTTTTTCAATTTTCAACCCAACCAAAAATGTGCTAAAATATGACTCTTTAGGTCGTAAACAGGCAGGAAAACACCATGGTATGTGTTTTGACTCCCTTTTTGACCTAGAAAAGCACTTTTTAGCCCTTTTTGATTTTTCAGCCCAACCAAAAATGCGCTAAGACACAGCTTTTTAGGCCTGAAACAGGCAGGAAAACACCCTAGTGTGCGTTTTTAGGCCCTATTCCACCTACCGATGCGCTTTTTGGCCCTTTTGGGGGAGGTCAAAATTTTGAAAAAATCGACATGCTAACATATGACTTTTTTTCAATTTTCAACCCAACTAAAAATGTGCTAAAATATGACTCTTTAGGCCATAAACAGGTAGGAAAACACCATGGTGTGTGTTCTTAGGCCCTTTTTGACCTAGAAAAGCACTTTTTAGCCCTTTTTGATATTTCAGCCTGACCAAAAATGTGCTAAAACACGGCTTTTTAGGCCTCAAACAGGCAGGAAAACACCCTAGTGCACGTTTTTAGGCCCTATTCCACCTACCGATGCGCTTTTTGGCCTTTTTGGGGGAGGTCAAAATTTTGAAAAAATCGACATGCTAACATATGACTTTTTTTCAATTTTCGGCCCAACCAAAAATGTGCTAAAATATGACTCTTTAGGCCGTAAACAGGCAGGAGAACACCCTGGTATGTGTTTTGACTCCCTTTTTGACCTAGAAAAGCACTTTTTAGCCCTTTTTGATTTTTCAGCCTGACCAAACATGCGCTAAAACACGGCTTTTTAGGCCTCAAACAGGCAGGCAAACACCCTAGTGCGCGTTTTTAGGCCCTATTCCACCTACCGATGCGCTTTTTGGCCCTTTTGGGGGAGGTCAAAATTTTGAAAAAATCGACATGCTAACATATGACTTTTTTTTCAATTTTCAGCCCAACCCAAAATGTGCTAAAATATGACTCTTTAGGCCGTAAACAGGCAGGAAAACACCATGGTGTGTGTTCTTAGGCCCTTCTTGACCTAGAAAAGCACTTTTTAGCCCTTTTCCATTTTTCAGCCTGACCAAAAATGCACTAAAACACAGCTTTTTAGGCCTCAAACAGGCAGGAAAACACCCTAGTGCGCGTTTTTAGGCCCTATTCCACCTACCGATGCGCTTTTTGGCCCTTTTGGGGGAGGTCAAAATTTTGAAAAAATCGACATGCTAACATATGACTTTTTTTTCAATTTTCAGCCCAACCCAAAATGTGCTAAAATATGACTCTTTAGGCCGTAAACAGGCAGGAAAACACCATGGTGTGTGTTCTTAGGCCCTTCTTGACCTAGAAAAGCACTTTTTAGCCCTTTTCCATTTTTCAGCCTGACCAAAAATGCACTAAAACACAGCTTTTTAGGCCTCAAACAGGCAGGAAAATACCATAGTGCGCGTTTTTAGGCCCTATTCCACCTACCGATGCGCTTTTTGGCCCTTTTGGGGGAGGTCAAAATTTTGAAAAAATCGACATGCTAACATATGACTTTTTTTTCAATTTTCAGCCCAACCAAAAATGTGCTAAAATATGACTCTTTAGGCCGTAAACAGGCAGGAAAACACCCTAGTGCGCGTTTTTAGGCCCTATTGCACCTACCGATGCGATTTTTCGCCTTTTTGGGGGAGGTCAAAATTTTGAAAAAAATTGACATGCTAACATATGACTTTTTTTCAATTTTCGGCCCAACCAAAAATGTGCTAAAATATGACTCTTTAGGCCGTAAACAGGCAGGAGAACACCCTGGTATGTGTTTTGACTCCCTTTTTGACCTAGAAAAGCACTTTTTAGCCCTTTTTGATTTTTCAGCCTGACCAAACATGCGCTAAAACACGGCTTTTTAGGCCTCAAACAGGCAGGCAAACACCCTAGTGCGCGTTTTTAGGCCCTATTCCACCTACCCATGCGCTTTTTGGCCCTTTTGGGGGAGGTCAAAATTTTGAAAAAATCGACATGCTAACATATGACTTTTTTTCAATTTTCAGCCCAACCAAAAATGTGCTAAAATATGACTCTTTAGACCGTAAACAGGCAGGAAAACACCCTGGTATGTGTTTTTAGGCCCTTCTTGACCTAGAAAAGCACTTTTTAGCCCTTTTCGATTTTTCAGCCTGACCAAAAATGCGCTGAAACACGGCTTTTTAGGCCTCAAACAGGCAGGAAAACACCCAAGTGCGCGTTTTTAGGCCCTATTCCACCTACCGATGTGCTTTTTGGCCCTTTTGGGGGAGGTCAAACTTTTGAAAAAATCGACATGCTAACATATGACTTCTTTTCAATTTTCGGCCCAACCAAAAATGTGCTAAAATATGACTCTTTAGGCCGTAAACAGGCAGGAGAACACCATGGTGTGTGTTCTTAGGCCCTTTTTGACCTAGAAAAGCACTTTTTAGCCCTTTTTGATTTTTCAGCCCAACCAAAAATGCGCTAAAACACGGCTTTTTAGGCCTCAAACAGGCAGGAAAACACCCTAGTGTGCGTTTTTAGGCCCTATTCCACCTACCGATGTGCTTTTTTGCCCTTTTGGGGGAGGTCAAAATTTTGAAAAAATCGACATGCTAACATATGACTTTTTTTCAATTTTCAACCCAACCAAAAATGTGCTAAAATATGACTCTTCAGGTCGTAAACAGGCAGGAAAACACCATGGTATGTGTTTTTAGGCCCTTCTTGACCTAGAAAAGCACTTTTTAGCCCTTTTTGATTTTTCAGCCCAACCAAAAATGCACTGAAACACGGCTTTTTAGGCCTCAAACAGGCAGGAAAATACCATAGTGCGCGTTTTTAGGCCCTATTCCACCTACCCATGCGCTTTTTGGCCCTTTTGGGGGAGGTCAAAATTTTGAAAAAATCGACATGCTAACATATGACTTTTTTTTCAATTTTCAGCCCAACCAAAAATGTGCTAAAATATGACTCTTTAGGCCGTAAACAGGCAGGAAAACACCATGGTATGTGTTTTTAGGCCCTTCTTGACCTAGAAAAGCACTTTTTAGCCCTTTTCCATTTTTCAGCTTGACCAAAAATGCGCTAAAACACAGCTTTTTAGGCCTCAAACAGGCAGGAAAACACCCTAGTGCGCGTTTTTAGGCCCTATTCCACCTACCGATGCGCTTTTTGGCCCTTTTGGGGGAGGTCAAAATTTTGAAAAAATCGACATGCTAACATATGACTTTTTTTCAATTTTCAGCCCAACCAAAAATGTGCTAAAATATGACTCTTTAGGCCGTAAACAGGCAGGAGAACACCATGGTGTGTGTTTTTAGGCCCTTCTTGACCTAGAAAAGCACTTTTTAGCCCTTTTCGATTTTTCAGCCTGACCAAAAATGCGCTGAAACACGGCTTTTTAGGCCTAAAACAGGCAGGAAAACACCCAAGTGCGCGTTTTTAGGCCCTATTCAACCTACCGATGTGCTTTTTGGCCCTTTTGGGGGAGGTCAAAATTTTGAAAAAATCGACATGCTAACATATGACTTTTTTTCAATTTTCAGCCCAACCAAAAATGTGCTAAAATATGACTCTTTAGGCCGTAAACAGGCAGGAAAACACCCTAGTGCGCGTTTTTAGGCCCTATTGCACCTACCGATGCGCTTTTTCGCCTTTTTGGGGGAGGTCAAAATTTTGAAAAAAATTGACATGCTAACATATGACTTTTTTTCAATTTTCGGCCCAACCAAAAATGTGCTAAAATATGACTCTTTAGGCCGTAAACAGGCAGGAGAACACCCTGGTATGTGTTTTGACTCCCTTTTTGACCTAGAAAAGCACTTTTTAGCCCTTTTTGATTTTTCAGCCTGACCAAACATGCGCTAAAACACGGCTTTTTAGGCCTCAAACAGGCAGGCAAACACCCTAGTGCGCGTTTTTAGGCCCTATTCCACCTACCGATGCGCTTTTTGGCTCTTTTGGGGGAGGTCAAAATTTTGAAAAAATATACATGCTAACATATGACTTTTTTTCAATTTTCGGCCCAACCAAAAATGTGCTAAAATATGACTCTTTAGGCCGTAAACAGGCAGGAGAACACCCTGGTATGTGTTTTGACTCCCTTTTTGACCTAGAAAAGCACTTTTTAGCCCTTTTTGATTTTTCAGCCCAACCAAAAATGTGCTAAAATATGACTCTTTAGGCCGTAAACAGGCAGGAAAACACCCTAGTGCGCGTTTTTAGGCCCTATTGCACCTACCGATGCGCTTTTTCGCCTTTTTGGGGGAGGTCAAAATTTTGAAAAAAATTGACATGCTAACATATGACTTTTTTTCAATTTTCGGCCCAACCAAAAATGTGCTAAAATATGACTCTTTAGGCCGTAAACAGGCAGGAGAACACCCTGGTATGTGTTTTGACTCCCTTTTTGACCTAGAAAAGCACTTTTTAGCCCTTTTTGATTTTTCAGCCTGACCAAACATGCGCTAAAACACGGCTTTTTAGGCCTCAAACGGGCAGGAAAACACCCTAGTGCGCGTTTTTAGGCCCTATTCCACCTACCGATGCGCTTTTTGGCTCTTTTGGGGGAGGTCAAAATTTTGAAAAAATATACATGCTAACATATGACTTTTTTTCAATTTTCGGCCCAACCAAAAATGTGCTAAAATATGACTCTTTAGGCCGTAAACAGGCAGGAGAACACCCTGGTATGTGTTTTGACTCCCTTTTTGACCTAGAAAAGCACTTTTTAGCCCTTTTTGATTTTTCAGCCCAACCAAAAATGCGCTAAAACACAGCTTTTTAGGCCTGAAACAGGCAGGAAAACACCCTAGTGTGCGTTTTTAGGCCCTATTCCACCTACCGATGCGCTTTTTGGCCCTTTTGGGGGAGGTCAAAATTTTGAAAAAATCGACATGCTAACATATGACTTTTTTTCAATTTTCGGCCCAACCAAAAATGTGCTAAAATATGACTCTTTAGGCCATAAACAGGTAGGAAAACACCATGGTGTGTGTTCTTAGGCCCTTTTTGACCTAGAAAAGCACTTTTTAGCCCTTTTTGATATTTCAGCCTGACCAAAAATGTGCTAAAACACGGCTTTTTAGGCCTCAAACAGGCAGGAAAACACCCTAGTGCACGTTTTTAGGCCCTATTCCACCTACCGATGCGCTTTTTGGCCTTTTTGGGGGAGGTCAAAGTTTTGAAAAAATCGACATGCTAACATATGACTTTTTTTCAATTTTCGGCCCAACCAAAAATGTGCTAAAATATGACTCTTTAGGCCGTAAACAGGCAGGAGAACACCCTGGTATGTGTTTTGACTCCCTTTTTGACCTAGAAAAGCACTTTTTAGCCCTTTTTGATTTTTCAGCCTGACCAAAAATGCGCTAAAACACGGCTTTTTAGGCCTCAAACAGGCAGGAAAACACCCTAGTGTGCGTTTTTAGGCCCTATTCCACCTACCGATGCGCTTTTTGGCCCTTTTGGGGGAGGTCAAAATTTTGAAAAAATCGACATGCTAACATATGACTTTTTTTCAATTTTCGGCCCAACCAAAAATGTGCTAAAATATGACTCTTTAGGCCATAAACAGGCAGGAAAACACCATGGTGTGTGTTCTTAGGCCCTTTTTGACCTAGAAAAGCACTTTTTAGCCCTTTTTGATTTTTCAGCCCAACCAAAAATGCGCTAAAACACAGCTTTTTAGGCCTGAAACAGGCAGGAAAACACCCTAGTGTGCGTTTTTAGGCCCTATTCCACCTACCGATGCGCTTTTTGGCCCTTTTGGGGGAGGTCAAAATTTTGAAAAAATCGACATGCTAACATATGACTTTTTTTCAATTTTCGGCCCAACCAAAAATGTGCTAAAATATGACTCTTTAGGCCATAAACAGGTAGGAAAACACCATGGTGTGTGTTCTTAGGCCCTTTTTGACCTAGAAAAGCACTTTTTAGCCCTGTTCCATTTTTGAGCCTAACCAAAAATGTGCTATAAAACACGGCTTTTTAGGCCTCAAACAGGCAGGAAAACACCCTAGTGTGCGTTTTTAGGCCCTATTCCACCTACCGATGCGCTTTTTGGCCTTTTTGGGGGAGGTCAAAATTTTGAAAAAATCGACATGCTAACATATGACTTTTTTTCAATTTTCGGCCCAACCAAAAATGTGCTAAAATATGACTCTTCAGGCTGTAAACAGGCAGGAGAACACCCTGGTATGTGTTTTTAGGCCCTTCTTGACCTAGAAAAGCACTTTTTAGCCCTTTTTGATTTTTCAGCCCAACCAAAAATGTGCTAAAACACGGCTTTTTAGGCCTCAAACAGGCAGAAAAACACCCTAGTGTGCGTTTTTAGGCCCTATTCCACCTACCGATGAGCTTTTTGGCTCTTTTGGGGGAGGTCAAAATTTTGAAAAAATTGACATGCTAACATATGACTTTTTTTCAATTTTCGGCCCAACCAAAAATGTGCTAAAATATGACTCTTTAGGCCATAAACAGGCAGGAAAACACCATGGTGTGTGTTCTAAGGCCCTTCTTGACCTAGAAAAGCACTTTTTAGCCCTTTTTGATTTTTCAGCCTGACCAAAAATGTGCTAAAACACGGCTTTTTAGGCCTCAAACAGGCAGGAAAACACCCTAGTGTGCGTTTTTAGGCCCTATTCCACCTACCGATGCGCTTTTTGGCCCTTCTGGGGGAGGTCAAAATTTTGAAAAAATCGACATGCTAACATATGACTTTTTTTCAATTTTCAACCCAACCAAAAATGTGCTAAAATATGACTCTTTAGGCCATAAACAGGCAGGAAAACACCATGGTGTGTGTTCTAAGGTCCTTCTTGACCTAGAAAAGCACTTTTTAGCCCTTTTTGATTTTTCAGCCCAACCAAAAATGCGCTAAAACACAGCTTTTTAGGCCTGAAACAGGCAGGAAAACACCCTAGTGTGCGTTTTTAGGCCCTATTCCACCTACCGATGCGCTTTTTGGCCCTTTTGGGGGAGGTCAAAATTTTGAAAAAATCGACATGCTAACATATGACTTTTTTTCAATTTTCGGCCCAACCAAAAATGCGCTAAAATATGACTCTTTAGGCCATAAACAGGCAGGAGAACACCATGGTGTGTGTTCTTAGGCCCTTTTTGACCTAGAAAAGCACTTTTTAGCCCTTTTTGATTTTTCAGCCTGACCAAAAATGCGCTAAAACACGGCTTTTTAGGCCTCAAACAGGCAGGAAAACACCCTAGTGTGCGTTTTTAGGCCCTATTCCACCTACAGATGCGCTTTTTGGCCCTTTTGGGGGAGGTCAAAATTTTGAAAAAATCGACACGCTAACATAATTTTTTTTCAATTTTCGGCCCAACCAAAAATGTGCTAAAATATGACTCTTTAGGCCATAAACAGGCAGGAGAACAGCCTGGTATGTGTTCTTAGGCCCTTCTTGACCTAGAAAAGGACTTTATAGCCCTTTTTGATTTTTCAGCCTGACCAAAAATGCGCTAAAACACAGCTTTTTAGGCCTCAAACAGGCAGGAAAACACCCTAGTGTGTATTTTTAGGCCCTATTCCACCTACCGATGCGCTTTTTGGCCCTTTTGGGGGAGGTCAAAATTTTGAAAAAATCGACATGCTAACATGACTTTTTTTCAATTTTCGGCCCAACCAAAAATGTGCTAAAATATGACTCTTTAGGCCGTAAACAGGCAGGAGAACACCATGGTATGTGTTTTGACTCCCTTTTAGACCTAGAAAAGCACTTTTTAGCTATTTTTGATTTTTCAGCCCAAACAAAAATGCGCTAATACACGGCTTTTTAGGCCTCAAACAGGCAGGAAAACACCCTAGTGCGCGTTTTTAGGCCCTATTCCACCTACCGATGCGCTTTTTGGCCCTTTTGGGGGAGGTCAAAATTTTGAAAAAATCGACATGCTAACATATGACTTTTTTTCAATTTTCGGCCCAACCAAAAATGTGCTAAAATATGACTCTTTAGGCCATAAACAGGCAGGAAAACACCATGGTATGTGTTTTGACTCCCTTTTTGACCTAGAAAAGCACTTTTTAGCCCTTTTTGATTTTTCAGCCCAACCAAAAATGTGCTAAAACACGGCTTTTTAGGCCTCAAACAGGCAGGAAAACACCCTAGTGCGCGTTTTTAGGCCCTATTCCACCTACCGATGAGCTTTTTGGCTCTTTTGGGGGAGGTCAAAATTTTGAAAAAATCGACATGCTAACATATGACTTTTTTTCAATTTTCGGCCCAACCAAAAATGTGCTAAAATATGACTCTTTAGGCCATAAACAGGCAGGAAAACACCATGGTGTGTGTTCTAAGGCCCTTCTTGACCTAGAAAAGCACTTTTTAGCCCTTTTTGATTTTTCAGCCTGACCAAAAATGTGCTAAAACACAGCTTTTTAGGCCTCAAACAGGCAGGAAAACACCCTAGTGTGCGTTTTTAGGCCCTATTCCACCTACCGATGCGCTTTTTGGCCCTTTTGGGGGAGGTCAAAATTTTGAAAAAATCGACATGCTAACATATGACTTTTTTTCAATTTTCGGCCCAACCAAAAATGTGCTAAAATATGACTCTTTAGGCCATAAACAGGCAGGAAAACACCATGGTATGTGTTTTGACTCCCTTTTTGACCTAGAAAAGCACTTTTTAGCCCTTTTTGATTTTTCAGCCCAACCAAAAATGCGCTAAAACACGGCTTTTTAGGCCTCAAACAGGCAGGAAAACACCCTAGTGTGCGTTTTTAGGCCCTATTCCACCTACCGATGCGCTTTTTGGCCCTTTTGGGGGAGGTCAAAATTTTGAAAAAATCGACATGCTAACATATGACTTTTTTTTTAATTTTCGGCCCAACCAAAAATGTGCTAAAATATGACTCTTTAGGCCATAAACAGGCAGGAAAACACCATGGTATGTGTTTTTAGGCCCTTCTTGACCTAGAAAAGCACTTTTTAGCCCTTTTCCATTTTTCAGCCTGACCAAAAATGCGCTAAAACACGGCTTTTTAGGCCTCAAACAGGCAGGAAAACACCCTAGTGCGCGTTTTTAGGCCCTATTCCACCTACCGATGCACTTTTTGGCCTTTTTGGGGGAGGTCAAAATTTTGAAAAAATCGACATGCTAACATGACTTTTTTTCAATTTTCGGCCCAACCAAAAATGTGCTAAAATATGACTCTTTAGGCCAGTAAACAGGCAGGAGAACACCATGGTATGTGTTTTGACTCCCTTTTAGACCTAGAAAAGCACTTTTTAGCCCTTTTTGATTTTTCAGCCCAACCAAAAATGCGCTAAAACACGGCTTTTTAGGCCTCAAACAGGCAGGAAAACACCCTAGTGCGCGTTTTTAGGCCCTATTCCACCTACCGATGCGCTTTTTGGCCCTTTTGGGGGAGGTCAAAATTTTGAAAAAATCGACATGCTAACATATGACTTTTTTTCAATTTTCGGCCCAACCAAAAATGTGCTAAAATATGACTCTTTAGGCCATAAACAGGCAGGAAAACACCATGGTGTGTGTTCTTAGGCCCTTTTTGACCTAGAAAAGCACTTTTTAGCCCTTTTTGATTTTTCAGCCCAACCAAAAATGCGCTAAAACACAGCTTTTTAGGCCTCAAACAGGCAGGAAAACACCCTAGTGTGCGTTTTTAGGCCCTATTCCACCTACCGATGCGCTTTTTGGCCCTTTTGGGGGAGGTCAAAATTTTGAAAAAATCGACATGCTAACATATGACTTTTTTTCAATTTTCGGCCCAACCAAAAATGTGCTAAAATATGACTCTTTAGGCCATAAACAGGCAGGAAAACACCATGGTGTGTGTTCTTAGGCCCTTTTTGACCTAGAAAAGCACTTTTTAGCCCTTTTTGATTTTTCAGCCTGACCAAAAATGTGCTAAAACACGGCTTTTTAGGCCTCAAACAGGCAGGAAAACACCCTAGTGTGCGTTTTTAGGCCCTATTGCACCTACCGATGTGCTTTTTGGCCTTTTTGGGGGAGGTCAAAATTTTGAAAAAATCGACATGCTAACATATGACTTTTTTTCAATTTTCGGCCCAACCAAAAATGTGCTAAAATATGACTCTTTAGGCCACAAACAGGCAGGAAAACACCATGGTATGTGTTTTTAGGCCCTTCTTGACCTAGAAAAG
Source organism: Cetoscarus ocellatus (assembly GCA_037902135.1). NCBI lineage: Eukaryota > Metazoa > Chordata > Actinopteri > Labriformes > Labridae > Cetoscarus > Cetoscarus ocellatus. The sequence goes on along the minus strand of JBAMNC010001761.1, from coordinate 1,187 downwards.
CACTTTTTAGCCCTGTTCCATTGTTCAGTCTAACCAAACGTGCTAAAACACGGCTTTTTAGGCCTCAAACAGGCAGGAAAACACCCTAGTGTGCGTTTTTAGGCCCTATTCCACCTACCGATGCACTTTTTGGCCCTTTTGGGGGAGGTCAAAATTTTGAAAAAATCGACACGCTAACATAATTTTTTTCAATTTTCGGCCCAACCAAAAATGCGCTAAAATATGACTCTTTAGGCCATAAACAGGCAGGAGAACACCATGGTATGTGTTTTGACTCCCTTTTAGACCTAGAAAAGCACTTTTTAGCTCTTTTTGATTTTTCAGCCCAAACAAAAATGCGCTAAAACACGGCTTTTTAGGCCTCAAACAGGCAGGAAAACACCCTAGTGTGCGTTTTTAGGCCCTATTCCACCTACCGATGCGCTTTTTGGCCCTTTTGGGGGAGGTCAAAATTTTGAAAAAATCGACATGCTAACATATGACTTTTTTTCAATTTTCGGCCCAACCAAAAATGTGCTAAAATATGACTCTTTAGGCCATAAACAGGCAGGAGAACACCATGGTGTGTGTTCTTAGGCCCTTTTTGACCTAGAAAAGCACTTTTTAGCCCTTTTTGATTTTTCAGCCTGACCAAAAATGCGCTAAAACACGGCTTTTTAGGCCTCAAACAGGCAGGAAAACACCCTAGTGTGCGTTTTTAGGCCCTATTCCACCTACCGATGCGCTTTTTGGCCCTTTTGGGGGAGGTCAAAATTTTGAAAAAATCGACATGCTAACATATGACTTTTTTTCAATTTTCGGCCCAACCAAAAATGTGCTAAAATATGACTCTTTAGGCCATAAACAGGCAGGAAAACACCATGGTGTGTGTTCTTAGGCCCTTCTTGACCTAGAAAAGCACTTTTTAGCCCTTTTTGATTTTTCAGCCTGACCAAAAATGCGCTAAAACACGGCTTTTTAGGCCTCAAACAGGCAGGAAAACACCCTAGTGTGTATTTTTAGGCCCTATTCCACCTACTGATGCGCTTTTTGGCCCTTTTGGGGGAGGTCAAAATTTTGAAAAAATCGACATGCTAACATATGACTTTTTTTCAATTTTCGGCCCAACCAAAAATGTGCTAAAATATGACTCTTTAGGCCATAAACAGGCAGGAAAACACCATGGTGTGTGTTCTTAGGCCCTTTTT